>JAESVK010000975.1:0-18575 GCA_017140935.1 Hamamelis virginiana
GCACTCTAAGTGTTTGATAAAATGTCTAAGTGAGCATTTACTATCATTCTCCTATCTTTCTTTATTTTGAATGCTTTTAAAGTTAAATCCTCCATCAAAGACCATTCTTCAATGGATCCAAGATGAGAATTTCTAATGAGAGAAGCTTGTTGCTTGGTTGTGGATGAGTGGAAACCTTATAATCCTACCATTTACTTTTATTGCCTTAATTTAGTTAATTCTCTACAACTCACTCATCAACAATCACAACCCCCATGATTTTACACTTTCTTTTACATTAATTGGTTATCAATACCTAAGGATCATTTAGACCAGTTCCACTCCCTGTGGAGATGACCTGAGGACTCCCTCAGTATTTATTATGCTTGGCGATGTCTAAATTCCTACGTTTGAGAATATGTTGAGCACACCCATAATTGACAAGCATTTTTGACGCCGTTGCCGGGGAGTGGCGAGCGTTCTAAGTGATCCAAGAAGAGCTAGTGGTAACTTTTAATTGCATTACAAGTCCGGTAAGTTCTTCTCATTCTTTTTGTATATAATTGTGTAAATAGTAGTTGTAGTTGTTTTTAATTTTTCTCTAAAAAAAAAAATGTATATCCAAGACCCAACCATGCAAGAAGGTTATGACCAATACTCATATTTGGGCGAAAGAGAGGACATGAATGCACAATTCTGTAGTGCATTGGGACATAACAACCCTCCAAAAATAATGACATTGAAAGATCGTTTAACCCAAAAATTGAGAATGTCAGGGTTGTTTCCCAAAGTTGTGAAGGCTTGTGCCATTTGTGAGACATATGGGCATTCCACTAATGGTTGTCCTAATCTCCCCGTGTATTGAAAAGTCTACCTTGAGCAATCTAATGCTCTTGATCAACATAGTAACCCAAATTTTGTTTGGAACAATGGTTACGATGTTAATCCTCAAGAGCCACAGAGTTACTATTCCTCTCAAAACCAACCAAATTATGAGTATGATGGTCATTCCTCCTATTTTGATGGTCAAGGATATCAAATGTTCGACTTAAACCCAAACCAAGGCTATGCCCCACCACCCTATCCAATGGACCAACCATTTTGCCAACCACCTCAAGTGAGCTTGGAGGATGCTTTGCAACAATTCTTGCAAAATGAAATGCAAAGTAAAATGCAAAGTCAAACAAATTTAGAAATTTCAAATGCCCAAGCTATTGATGAAATTAGAAATGAACTTACCGAGTTGACTAATTTATTGGTTGTGCTTCAAAAAGAGGATAACTTTCCTTCACAACCCGAAACATTTTTTCATGGTCAACAAAGTGAGGAAGTTTTTAATGACATTGATGTTCATGTAGAGGAAGTTAAGGCAATCCCCACACTTAGGAGTGAAAACTTTGAAAAATATGTTTTGAACGACTCTCCTAATGAGTCAAATGTGAATCCTAGTGATGGTGATGTGCCTCAAAATTCAAAATTTAATTCGGCTAGCTTAGAGGTGAGTGTGGAATTGGAAACAAAAGAGTGGGCATTACCTAGGTTTGAGGAGTCAACCCCTCATTCTTTTAAAGAGGAGTTTTTACCCCTAAAATCCAAACCACCTAAGCTTGAATTGATCCCAATGCCCTATATTTTAAAATTTACTCTATCAAGCAAAAATGAGGTTTTTCAAAGAAATAACAAGGGCATTCATAAGGATAAGGTGGAAGAAGTTGCTCTCAACTTCTTGAATGAGTTTTCCACACTTGGGAACTCAATTAAGAAGTGTTTGGAAAAGAGGGAGCATATCCGAACTGTTTTTGATCCTGGTGGACAGGATATGTTGATATTAGGTTGTACATAGTAGATTTTATCTTTCTTAATTAGTCAATTTTTATTTCATTTCTTTTTTAATTTTATTTACTTGTTATTGTGAGCATACTAACCTTTTCACAGGTTATTGAGGAAATCTTGACAAACACATACAGGTGCTTTCATTCTTTCTCCTTTTTATTGTGTCTTTAATGCTTCTCTTTGCATGCATTGAGGACAATGCACATTTCAAGTTGGAGGGGGAGGTTTACACTTGTTGTTCACACATGTAAATGGTAGTTTTGTTCACATTTAGGTAGTTTTGTTATTTTTTTTTTAAAAAATTTTCAGTTATTCCCCTAGTCACTTTATGTTTTTGAACTTGTTTCAATATGTGTATGCCTATATGAATCTATAAATCTCTTATTTATGCCTTATTTTGAGCATATGCTTTTGCGTAGGTGATTTTCACTACAATACACTGCACGAATTATTCATTATACATGTTGAACCAAAAGAATAACTTGCTTAAGCTTTGTAATCATTGTTTATATTTGTTGTTCTCCTTTTCCAAGTATTTTTGTGTTTGTCTTTTTGTTTTTCATTTCATTCCCATCGTTTCACACGGTTTGTATAGCATTTGCATAATTGATGGTTTTGTTGCTCATTGCATACACATTTTTGATTCATGGAAAATGATCATAGGCCTTCTTTGACCATTTGAGCTGTAATTATTTCATGTCTTGTTGCCGCTAGCACCTAATTTTGAGCCTTCAGTTTCCTTTTCTTGGCCAGTTTAGGAAGCCCAAGGGTAGAGGTTAGGTGGTATAGGTTTTTGGATAAATTGTGTTAGTTTTTTTTAAGTTGTTAAGTTATTTACATTTGTGTTTTAGTGTTTTGTGTGCCAAGTCTCAAGTTTGGACAGACTATCATCGGAAGGGAAATGAAGTTTGAAATGATTGGTGATGTAAGGGTTGAAAAATGCAACCTTGAAAAAAGAAATGAATGAAAAAAAAAATAGAAAATGAGAAAAAGAAAAAAAAGCAAAAGAAAAAAAAAAGAAGAGATTGCAACAATAAAAGCCCAAAACCTTTTATTCACATTTCCTATGTACTCAAGAGTTTTTCTGCTTCAATTGGTTGGCATATTGTTCTTGTTCATTGTGGATTGAGATTAGTTGTTGTAATTGTGGGTAGTTTTGTGTTGTGTTTAGTATTGTGTTTGTTATTTAGTAATGTGTTCTTGTGTCATAGGTTAGGTTGTTGTGTATGTGATGGTCGGGTAGATAACCTAAACCACATTATAAAACCATCACATTCCTTGTTGTTATCCATCCTTGAGCCTAAAGGCATTTTTGAGCAACAAAAGACCTATTTGATTCCATGAATTGCTTATGTTTAGCTTTTGTTGCAATTTTACTATCTCTTGTGTTTATGTATGTTGTTGTACATTTTCTCCTTTTTCATTTGTGTTTATGCATCTCTTGTACATATAACTCTCATACGTAACCCATCCATTTGAGTAGCAATTTCTCATTTACAATATTATCTACGATCAATATCTTGCTTTTGTGAATGATTATTGTTCAAAGTGTTGCTCCATTGTATTTCTTTTTGTTCCCATCTCATTAGCTTAAGCTTGGTGCATTCAATGGTTTGAAATGAGTTGGAATGATTCTTTTCATGAACACAAGGACTTTATTTATGCAAATCTAGTTCAAACCATTGCATAACTCATGAGAAGATAGATTTCTATGCATACCCATTTTGTTGAAATTTGTTCTTGACCATTGTGAATAAGGGGAATGTACTCTTCATGTTTGTGGGTGTCATTTCTGCAAACCCTCACGAGACTACAACTCGTCCACTAGGGGGAACTTAGGGGTTCAAAGGCTTGTTGCATGTGGTAAATGCAATCGCGTTTTCCTGCGAAAGTGGATTAGTTAAGTTTATTTGTTTTGTTTAGCTTTTGTTTTTATGCTAGTTCTTGCTAGGGATTAGCAAGGTTCAAGTTGGAGGGGGTGATTGTACAATAATATTGCATACTTTTATTGCATTATTCCCATCATTTTGTACATACTTGAGCCATTTATCTTGTAAATAGGTGCGTTTGACTCTTTTATTGTTTTTGAGCCCTTGTAGATTGAATGCGCTTAAATGGATGCTTTTTAGCATGCAAAGTGGGACCTTGGAAGTCTTCAAAGATTGAATCATACAATGAGACCACCATGGTTGGAAAGTAGACTTCTCAAGCTTCGCGTGCATATAAAGAACGTCCAAATCCGACTCCGGACGAAGAAGATATGAACATTTGAAGTCGGGACAACTTTTTAGGCAATTTCTGCATTCGAGTACTGGTACTGAAATTTGAGTACTGGTACTCGATGCTATTTCTAAGGGCAGCAAGGTTTGAGTACCGGTACTGAAATTTGAGTACCGGTACTGAGCCCTGATTTTGCAGCAGTTTTGTGTATTTTGAGTTTTAAGCAAGGTTACTTTGGTCTTTTCATCCCTCATTCTTTGTAACCCTAGAGGGGGGGTATAAAAGGCTCATTTTGCAGCTGGAAGGGAAACTCTCCCACTTAGTTTTAGGGGACTCTCTTAGTTTTCTAGGGTTCTTTTAGTTTTAGCTTAATTTTTCTCTCTTAGTTTAGGAGTAGTGTAGTTTTTTGCTAGTTTATGTTACATTTCTTGCTTGTAAGCTTAATTTAGTTTGTTTTACTTTTGTATTTGTGTTGTAAAGCTACATTTCTTAGTTGGTAATCAATAGTTTAGCATTTATTTTCATTGTTCTTGCATTTACTTCTTGTTTACTAGTTTTAATGGAGTTCTAAGCCTCCAAGGTGGGATTCGAACGGTGGAAACCTATCACCAACCAAGGTAACAACACTCTCTCATTCATTTGTGCTTAAATGAAAGTTGTATGATAGGAAATACTCACTATCTCTTCTTGACATCTAGTTTGGCATCTTCTTGACTACTTGTAGACAAGCTATGCTTGGCACATGTAGTGCTTGAACCTTAAATGCACTCTAAGTGTTTGATAAAATGTCTAAGTGAGCATTTACTATCATTCTCCTATCTTTCTTTATTTTGAATGCTTTTAAAGTTAAATCCTCCATCAAAGACCATTCTTCAATGGATCCAAGATGAGAATTTCTAATGAGAGAAGCTTGTTACTTGGTTGTGGATGAGTGGAAACCCTATAATCCTACCATTTACTTTTATTGCCTTAATTTAGTTAATTCTCTACAACTCACTCATCAACAATCACAACTCCCATGATTTTACACTTTCTTTTACATTCATTGGTTATCAATACCTAAGGATCATTTAGACCAGTTCCACTCCCTGTGGAGATGACCTGAGGACTCCCTTAGTATTTATTATGCTCGCGATGTCTAAATTCCTACGCTTGGGAATATATTGAGCACACCGGAAATTGACAAGCACATATAAATCTGTCCAAGGTTTAAAGTGACCTTAAAGTGGATTAAAACTCATTTTTTTAGGTCCAAACTAACTTAGAAACATGCCTAGGTTCTCATAGCTAACTTAGATTGCATTTAGGACATTATCATGCATTGTTTACCCACTTGATTGCATTTTTTATTTATTTTCCAGAATTTTCCAGCATATATAATATTAGTATAATAGGTGTTTAGACTAACCTAGGACTAGTTAGAAACCCTAGGATTAGGGGGGTCACTTGACCCCACTTAGGACTCTTCTTTGTTGTAAGAATTACAATAAGAATAGAGTTCTATTTTACCTAGGAATCTACTTTGAGAACAAGTCTAAAAAGTGATTTTGAAAGAATTCAAAATGGAATGAAATTCCATTTCTCATAACAAGTGTTTTAATCAAACTCAAACTCTCGAAGCTAGAGTCCAAGATAAGATAGAATCTCTACGATTATGTGGTTTATTACAATAGGAGAGTCCTAGGGTAATCGAACTACGTGGACTTTGATCTTTGTCAAGCAATTGATAAGGTACGTAGGCAATCAATAGGGTGCAAGTCCAGTCTTGGGTAGACTCTTGTCTCCTAAGACCCTTAGGATTTTGACTCTTTTATTATTTATTATTATTATCTAGTATTATATACTACTTTCTTGGTTGATTAGATATGTTAGGATTATCATGATAAGATTTTGAATAAGCCCAATAGTAATTAGGAGACCTTTAATTAGGGCGAGGTGGGTGCCTACAAGGAATTCCTTGGAACCTTCCCACTTCGTAACCTAGCCCCCGAATCCAATTTTGATTCGAAGACTTGCTTTTCTTAAAAATATGGAGTCAATGTTTTATTGAAAATAAAACTCTTTTTGTGGTTTCCTTGTTCCCTACAAATAAGGTGGCGACTTCCAGTTTTTTACAAACTCTTATCCTTTTTCAAAAACCCAATCTTGAGTGGATAATAGAGAAGGATAAACGTGGATAATAGAGAAGGATAATAGAGAAGGATAAATCGAGACGGATAATGAATAATCCACAATCCACTCTGACCTCAAAGTGAACAAAAGGCCTCCCGATCCCTCGGGATATCTAGGCTGGCTGGTTCACACCCTTTCGTCTCTGGTATTGCATTGCCACCCAAGGATATGGTGTTTTTTGTCGCCGGAAAGAAGGCATTTGGAGAACCCAGTTGTTGGAAGACCCCTATCATGTTTCTGATCGTGACGTTTGTGAATAAATTCGCTAAAAATTTTGTTCAATGCCTTTTTTATTACTAAATGGGTCAAACTCAAACTAGGGTAGATCCTAGTTCAATTCGTTAGTATTTGCGGATAAACCTATTTAAGGCTCATGAATTATTGGCTTGTGAGCTAGTTCGTTTAGACTCAAATAAATCCATAATATATTATAACTTAATGTAAATGTAATTTTTATTTGATTTTATAACTATTATTTAATAAATGGATAATTGGTGAAAAGTCCTATTTTAGAGACCTCTCTTGCATAAAGTCCTCTTATAAGATTTTTTAGATCAAAAGTTCTATTTTGAACACATTTACTACTTAAGGTTCTCTTAAAAAAAAAAATTCATTTATTTAGGACAAAATTGCCCTTAGGAGAAATTTGTCCCTAATCTCACCATCATAACTAGAGTAGAGAGAAGACGATACGAGGAAAGTTAAAGCTACGTCGGAGTAGCAGAGGTTCGCCAGAGCAACAAATCACCCTCTCGTTCACTAGTATGAGAGATACAATAGGTGAACTCTAATCCAATTTAGTCCCTCTGCCCACCTTCTCCTCTTCTTATTATTTTTCTTCTTCTTCTGCCAACATTCAGCCATTGTCGGTGACCTCTACAACGCCATCGGCAAGCAGTCCAAATCTACAATTTCTCAACCTCAACAGCGGCAGTCCAGATCTGCCATTTGATCTCGATATACACTGCTCGCGATATGCACAGTCCAGCTATGACCGTGAGTATGGATGTCGACGGTGATCAGTAGCGACTAGTGTTTCTTCCGCTGTCTCTCTTTCTCTCCATCTCCAATATTGATGCATCATTGACGAACTTAAACACCAGTTGCAGATCGTGATGCTGATCTATGGTGATTCATTGGTGTTGCTCCTTCCAATCGTCAGGTTCTGCTTCCTAGTGGAGGAAGAGACCATTTGATGCTTATTCTCCTCTCTCTCTCCCCTTCGTCTACTAGCACTTAACAGTGCCTCTTTTTTTTATAAAAAAAAAAAATTTGTTTGGTTTTTGGGAAAATGTAGGGAAAAAGAATTTTTTAGTTTTTTGTTTGGTTGCTGATTGCTAGTTGGTGGGAAACTGTAAGAAAAATAAGGATTTAATTTTTTTTTTCGATGTAGTGAACTAGGATTCCGGCATTGGAACTCGGGGTTCCGGTTAGTGAACTTAGGGGTCCGACTTAGGAACTCGGGGTTCCGGTGTAGTTGCAACGCCCCAACTTAACATCCGTACCGACCCTTCCGAAGGGGTCGACACGTGTCAAGCTAAAGGTACAATCTGTCCTGCTCATCCATATTTCCTCACAAGATACAAGAATTTCATATAACAAGATGATATGAAAATGTACAAACAACATGTCTTCAATCGTCATTTATAAATATGTTCAATAAATCAAACAATATTGCCAACAATCCTGGCAAGTAGGCTAATCAACAATCAATACATAAATTGAATAATCCAGTATAAAATATACAAGATATGATAATGCAATCAACAATGCAGCAACAACCTCAAATCTGACCAACAACCCTTAGCGGAGGATTTAGCTGAGCCATGAATGTAAACCCAAAGGTAAACCTGCAATTTACTGCAAAAAGCAGGGGTGAGCTTTCACTTGCTCAGTAGGGATAATATAATCTCTACGAATTAATAACAATACTTTGATACATGAGATATTTATGTAAAACAGTTATTTATAAAGTTCTATGAATTTGTAAAACAATTAGTAAACCATTGTTTAAAAAAATATGTGTGGACTTTCAGTGAAAAACCATGTCCTCCAGTACAACTCGAGTAACCAGTAAATAGTAACTAGGCGTATACCACGCATGCGGAATGCTCCATCGCATGTGGACAATAGCCAAATAACGTCCTCAATCCATAGCATGGTGATACCGCCACATAAGGGCTCTACATATTTGTTAGGGCTATATACTAAAAGCCATGTTTTTATGTAATAGATCTTAATATTTATTTATTAATGAATTCTGATATTGCATTTTAAATGAGAATCTGTATGAGCTATGTTTGCATTATATTATCTTCTAATGTTTTGCATGTGTGTCTTTTATTCTACATAGTAGATGATCTGGTGTGTAGAGTTCGGCTTACACACAGAAGATCCGATCATCAGTTCTTGTAGAATATAAGCTTATTGTTCACAATCTGAGATGAAGTTGGACACACCATCAATAAGATTGTAGCACATGATTTCCGTAAGTCTGTCTTGACTACGGGGAATGGTTTAGTTTTAACTTCTTGTGCTAGTACATTTGTGTGTATTGAACGGGACCGTATTGAGGTAATTATTTTATACTGACACATAAAATAATTAATACCTCATGTTATTATGAATACTTATACTCTTAATCCCGAAATAATGAATGGACACATGCATTTATTGTTAGTTATTTTGATTCATAAAGAGTGAGATCTTTATAGGTCAATAATCTCGATGAGTTGGATAACTGCATTAATTGTATGGTGAATATTTATTATTGACGGAATCCACGTCCTGGTACAGGGATTGATGATACCCCCTTGAGGATACTTATAAGTTTTGATTATGTCAAACCCTGCAGGTGGATTTTGTATCCGACATATCAAATAAGTTAAGTGGAAGGTCTCAAGGAAATTAATAGATGTTGATTAAATAATATTGTCAGTAATTTAATTTAATCAACGGGTATCTGTAATCTTAACGTGGGGAGATTAATAAGTATTTAATAACAAAGAGCTCGAACTTTATTTTCAAATAAGCTAGGGAGTGCAATTATAATTCTTTAGTGGAATGAATTATAATTAATGTAAATAGGTTTTTAATATTTACATTGGGAGCCCGAAACTTATTTGCCTTTAGGTCCCTACTGTAGCCTATATATATGCCATGTTGGGCAGCCTCTAGGTTAAGACGAAATATTTTCTCTAAACCCTAGAGGCAGCCGTCCAACAAGGAGAGCATAAAGAGAGCCACTCTCTCTTCAGGTTCTAGCATAGGAGGAATACGGTACAAGGCTTGAAGAGCTCGAGCAGTCTTCTGCAGTTCGTTTCATTGAGATCAATCCAGACAGATCTCAAAGGTACGGATTCTTCTATAAATGTTAAAGGATTCGAATTTATTTGTTTTGTGGCATGATCTATAAACATTATCACGAGTTCATGGGATTTCCGCTCCCAGCAATATTGCCATCGGTATGGACCTCGGCCAGATTGTCATATGCGTCACCTCAACGGGTCCCTAGCATATCCAATCATGGATCGAATCATATTATAGGGCTGTTGATTTAGGCTAACAAACCTTTAGCTCAACTGGGCTACTAACCAAATCCCAAAGACGGAGATCGTAGTCACGCTGCCTGTAATATCAAGTAGGGCTATGGGCCCAAACCCCCAATAATACGATTCGATCCACATACATATATATACATGTATATCATAAAATATAATAACTATCATGCAATGCCCACCGGGTGAGGAGACGAGGAGTTTTCTCTGACAAGTCAACTCATCCACACGTGGTAAAGATCCAATAATAATCATCATATAACGTCCACTAGGATTGAAGAGACGATGAGTTTTCTCTGACAAGTCAATTCATCATTCCGTGGTATAAATCACAATAATCAAAGTCCATCAGGCATAGAAGCCAATATCCAGTAACCAGAGCCTCAGCTTAATCAATAAAAAACATATCTTAATCCATTATCATTTCCAAAAGATCAGTGAATGGCATAATGTATAATCAATAGAATTTGTGATACATAAATCCATTTAGAAAATGTGGTTTACTCAGATTTCAATATCATAAACAATCATTTCTTTAAACTGTCAAATCATATGCCCATTCACTCAGTTAAATAACATCAACAGAAGAAGAAATCCAAATTCTCACATTTTGTCATGATATGTCAAAAGTAAAGCATTCCCATTTGAAATCATTTGATAATGTTCAAAACATGCCACACAATGAATACAGTTCATAAACAGGTATATTCCATGTATTTATTTGTCAGGACAGTAAAATAGTAAGGTTCACAAGTGTTTACGAATCATATCATAAAGAAAGCATTTGAAGTTCATATGGTTCTCAAAACAATTGCAAAACAGATATATCATTATCAACGGTAAAAGGTTACTTATCCCTACCTCAATGCCTCAGTGTTTCCAATCCTTTGCGGCTCCACGAGCCTCCCAAATGTAAATGCGAAATGCACTCCAATGCAAGTGGTTCTCCAAAGAACCTTTTAAACTGAAAAGCAATTGTGAACCACTTGACCCGGCTCACTTATTTGTGTTAAGTTTGGAATTGGATTCACTATCATTGTGGATGTAGATAACTCATTATCCTTCTCTTTATCTACTCAATTATCCTTCTCTATTATCCGCTCAAGATCATCCAATCGCGATCATCCTTCTCTATTGTGGGAGTCCACTTAGATTGGATTTTGAAAAAGGAAATGAGTTTGATAAAAACTGGGAGTCGCCACCTTATTTTTAAGGAATAAGGAAACCATAAAAAAGAGTTTTATTTTCAATAAAACAGTGACTTCATATTTTAAGGAAAGGCAAATCTTCGAACCAAAATTTGGATTCGGGGGCTAGGTTATGAGATAGGAAGGTTCCAGGACGCATCCTGTAGGCACCTATCTCACCCTAATTAAAGGTCTCCAAATTAATTTTGGGCTTATCAAAATCTTATCACAAATGATCTTAATTATCTAATCAACCACAAAATATAAATAATAATAATAATAATAGATAATAAGAAAAAAATACAAATACAATCCTAAAGACCTTAGGAGACTCACAGTCAACCTAAGATTGGACTTGCGCCCTATTGGCTGCCTGCGTACTTTACTAGTCTCCTGATAGTGATCAAAGTCCATCGTAGTTCGAATACCTAGGAGTCTCCTATTGTAATGAACTACACCATTAAAGGCATTCTACCTCATCCAAGACTCTATCTTTGAGAGTTTATTTTTATTTAAAACACTTCAACATCCGAAATGGGAGTTTCATCCCAAAACAAACTCTTAAATTCTAATTTCACTAAGAAATCTCCTCGAAGATAGATTCCTAAATAAGCTAGAATCTCTAATTTGATGTAATTCTTACAACAAAGAAGAATCCTAGGTGGAGCCAAGTGCCTCCCATAACTTGAAGTTTTTAACTACAACCTGAGTTAGTCTAAACAATCTAAAAATACTAAAAATAAAGCATGCTAGAAATTATGAAAAATGCATAAAAAATGCTATAAAACAATTAACTAAGATGTATGAAAAATGCCCCAAATGCAATCTAATCATTCTATGTGAACCTAAGCATGTTTCTAAGTTGATTTGGATCCTAAAAATGACTCTTAATACACTTTAAAGGTATTTTCAATTTCTGAACGTATTTGAATATACCTTTTAAAATGAACTAAAGTCTTTGAAAATAACAAATAAAAAAAATGTGAGAATGACTAGTATACAACCTAATATGCATACTAAAAGAACATGCTATAACACTATGCAAACAATCAAGAAATCACATCATAATCATGCTTAAATTAATAACACTTATTACAAGGAGAGAAACTTACCATAGCATGCTCCCTCGAACACAATTCATATATCAATCCATACTTAAGCTTTTATGTGATAAACTTTAGTAATTAAGAATAATAATAATGCTATTTATGAAAGAACAATGCATGACTCTACTTCTAACATCTTAACATGATAAAGACTCAAACTATATGTTTAATATGCATTCCCAAAAAAAAAAAAAAAAAAGAAAATCATAAGAATAAAACTAATTCCTAACATGCATTCTAGACATGAAATAAATCCTAAACATGCTTACAACATTTATATAGCAATCATCATGCTTTTCAATTAGGAAGAAAGCCATATTCATCATGCGAGAACATTTAAACAATCTAAACTTATAATATGACTCAAAACAGAAAACTAATCATGCAAGACTAAATCCCTATATGCAAGACTCGATTTATACTACTTCTAGACATCCAAACATTACTTCTAAACATGCATTCCTAACGTATATTATGCATATAACTCGAAGAAACTAAAATTTTTATGCTGCAGAAAACCAAACTACTCTAAATAGGTTAAATCCCAACTATGTTATGTAAAACTTCGATACAAGAGCAATGGTGTGTTCGAATGTACCTTTAGCCTTCTTCTTCCTTGCTTCTAGATTTCTTCTTTAAGCTCCAATGGCCTCCAAAGTGTAGCTAAGGTTCTAGTGGCTGCTACCAATGCTCCAAGTCTCTCCCAGTTAAGTTAATCCTCCTCTAGCCTCCTTTATAAGTGATGTATATTTAGGAGAGGCTTTAATTTGATCAATGGCTCTCATTAAAACCCTAAGGGGTGATCCAAAGGTCCTAAATGAATCTTCCCCAGTCCCCAAGGTCGTGCATAGTGCTTCAAACTGACCCAACTTGGTTGTGGAAGAGTCCCAAATGCTTAAAACACTTAAAAGATCGAATTTTGGCAAATATGGAGACTAGGCTCGGGTGACCAACCACCCTAGGACGGTTGGCCGTCAACCATGGACGGTTGGCCGTCCCTAGGGGGTTGGTTAGTCGAGCCTTAGCCCAATTTTGATCCATTTTGGGCATCTCTTGATCCGTCTCGGCTGTTTTCGGCTTTTCGGCCATTTCAAGTCCAAATTTGACTATTCAAGAACCAAAACGACTGTGATTCGATTCTTCATGTTTTGAGAAGTGTTTGAAGTGAAAATGTATTGACCTCGGTCAAAGTTTTTAGGAGAAAGTTGACCGATTAGCTATTTTGGGCCTGTTAAGCCCAATTAGGGTTTTGAAATCCACTATACACTAATCGATCGCTCTCGAGATTGTTTCCACTTCTTAAAATAAGTTTTAAGAAACATTTAAGAAATTGTTTCAAAGCTTTTGAAGGCTTTGATTTGATAAAAAGATCGAATCCCGGTTGCTTTAGGTGAAAACCTTAATTTGAGCTTAAAAGGGCCCTTTGAGCCTTAGGATCCAAATATGAGCCCAAAGGCTCAATGGACCTTGCCATTGATCAACTTAGCTACCAAACACATCCTAAATATCCATGCCAAAGCCTCGAGGCCACCCGGGACAAGATCGACAGTCATTTGGTGCTTTTGTGATTCGAAAGACAATACTGCCTTTCAAGTCACAAAAAACCTTATTTCCTATCAAGCCTGACTCGGAATGCCATGAAATTTAGCAGGGAGATTCCTAGACTCACTAAAAACTAAATGCAAAAAAGAATCGACTCAATCCGACCTAAAAACTACATGCGATAATGACCTCTAACCAACTACACAAAAGGGTGCTATGGGCAACTTAGGGTTTCAACACCATATTCCACTTCAAATCATAGGCAACCATTCATGACCCTTCCCATGGTAAAAAATGGATATCTACAGAAGCCCATCGTTGTTGTTAATGGCTTCGCTAGTGAATATCAACAAAATAAAATAACATCCCATTTTTGCTACAACAAAAGAGGGATAATCAAACCAACTACTCACAAACATTTACTAAATCATCATTTTTGGAAATCCTACACACATCTCGATCCAATTATCTTATCTTTAGAGGAAATCGCACACACATTTCCAATTGTCTTATCTTTGGGGACCTCAGTCCTCTTGGAAGTCACACGCATACTTCCGATTATCTTATCTTTAGAGGAAATCACACACACACATTTCCAATCATCTTATCTTAGAGGAAATCACACACTCATTTCCAATCATCTTATTTTAAAGGAAATCACACACATTTCCAATCATCTTATCTTAGAGGAAATCACACACATATTTCCAATTATCTCATCTTAGAGGAAATCATACACACATTTCCAATCAATCAGGCACACATTTCCAATTATCTCATTTTAGAGGAAATCACACACACATTCCCAATTATCTCATCTTAGAGGAAATCACACACATATTTCCAATTATCTCATTTTAGAGGAAATCACACACACATTCCCAATTATCTCATCTTAGAAGAAATCACACACATATTTCCAATTATCTTATTTTAGAGGAAATCACACACACATTCCCAATTATCTCATCTTAGAGGAAATCACACACATATTTCCAATTATCTCATTTAAGAGGAAATCACACACTTATTTCCAATCACATTATCTTAGAGGAAATCACACACTTATTTCCAATCATCTTTGAATTTGCCAATATTCCTTCGATAACTTCATGTTATCACCAACACATGCCTTCCACAACATCATTGATATCATATAACATCAATTTCATACACATTCCATGTATATTTTCCATCACCTTATGCATTTCATAAAACCTTATTGATTTGGGACTGCATGATGGGCCTTTCTCATTCACAAACCCTTCATGGGCTTCACAACATCATCATTTCACTTGTATTTACAATCATTCCATGATTACAAACCTTGCTCACTTACTATTTTCATCATCCATTTCCATATTTCATGATTTTCAATCAAAAAAATTCATCATGAACTTCTCTAATCACAATCGCTCAATCCTCATCTTTACATGCACAAACCCTTCTTCATTTCTCATCCATGCATCAAATAATCTTCAATTTTAATCAAATGAGCTTTCCCAAATCACAATTTTGAAAGAAAATTGGTCAAAAATTGGCCAAAAAGGGATTAATGGGCCTCAAAAGCCCAAAATATCTCAAAATTGGGCTCAAACTTGGGTGACCATTCACCTAGGGATGGCCAACCGTCCTTGGTGGACGGCCAACCATCCTCTAGGGGATGGTCACCCGAGCCCTTCACTTCCATTTAAGTGGTTTAGCTTCCCACTTGCTTCCCACTTCATCTCCCACATATTTTGAGACTTTCTCTCTCTAAAACTTCCAATTCCCTTAAAAAATCCCTCAATATTTGATTTTATTCTATCCAAATCATTCTCCAAACACTCCTAGTGTGATCATACATTTCAATTTTTGAATCAAAACTAAGGATTTCATCTTTACATCTCAAATTTAGGATCCAAAACCCAAATACAAACCCTACACATAATCACCTTCTCAAGCTTTTCTACCTACACATACTCATGGAAAATAGGAGATATGAACTTTCCAAGTATCCATACCTGGAGATGAAGAGGTACAAAGTGCCATCCTATGATCCCAACAACACCAACTGGCTTTTGGAGCCCCAATCTTATCTTTCCTATATCCATACTACACAAGAGGTAAGCTTACTTTCCATGTATTTTCTTTGAATCCGCAATGTCTTGGTGCTGCAATATTACTCTTTGGATGTTGTTTGATGACTCTTATTCATGAGATTTGTATTTGGCAAAGTTTGGGAGCCCCATTTCACTAGCTTCACAAGCTTGAAATATTGCCCACCAAGTGTTTGATAAAATTCCCAAGAGAATAAACTTTCAATTTTTCAACTCAAACTCTTCATGTCATGATTCAAATATGTTTCCAATATCATTTGGATGCTTTCAAAGCATCATGACAAGTTTTATTAATTCATTTCAAACATATGCACACTAGGTGTTTGATAAAATGCCCAAAAGGGAGAAATTTTCAATTTTTTTAAAACAATTCATCATGTCATGCTTTTTCAAATGTTTTCAAAATGATTTTCTTATATTATGACAAGTTTTCAAAACTATTTCAAATGTGCATATATTCGAAATTTCCATGGATTGAAACTTTGCTCATTTTCTCACTCGAATCAATGTTTACTTAAATGTCATTTCCATGACTTTTAAGTGGTTTTTATTTCAAACTTTGCTCATGCTAAGTAACCAATTCAAGGTTTTTTTACTCAAAATTTTATTCTCTTGGGGTTTTCATTTCAATACAATTCTCATGAAAAGGGGGTCATATGGAATATCAATGAATCATGCTAACTATTAAGACAAAAAGTTGTCATAACTTATCTCCATTTCACATCTCTAATCCATTGTACCTCATCTTTGCAGCCTAACTTCAACATTAGGACTCGATCCTCGTTGCAAGGCATCGTTACTTTGTGGGTAAAGATGGATACCCTCCAACCTCAAGTCAAAGCAATTATCAGGGAAATTGGCTTTGGGGATTTTATTGACTCTCTCTGGTACGACTAAACAGACAGGCATACTCTCATAGCCTTATCCGAGCTATGGTGGGATACCACCAATACTTTCCATTTCGAGTTTGGGGAGATGACTATGAGCCCACTCGACTTCACCATGATCACAGGAATTTCCATTGGAGGGCGTCCTTTGGATTTCTATGAGGATGCAAGCAAAAACCTTGCCTATATGGATACCTATCTCGGGACTGTTGACTTTGATATTATTAAGAGACCAGTTCACAGGAACACTCTTTATATTACCTTCAGCGACATGTTTGAGGAGGATGGGCACGACCCTCACCATATTGTACGGGCTTTTCTCTTGTATGTACTGTCTTGTATATTCTTTGCAGGCACAACTGATCTAGCCCCTCTGGACTTTCTTGCGAGCTTAGAGAACATTGGTACCATCTCTCGTTACGACTGGGTTGGCACTGCCTTGGCCACGATGTACAGGACCATGAGCAATCGGTCTCGAGGGGTCTGTCCAGACTTTAGAGGCATGGGGTTTGTTTGGGAGGTATGCACATTTATTTATGGCATCTCAAACTCTTCTATACTTACTTCTGACATCACATCTTTTCCACATATATGGGCTTATGAGTACCTCAGCCTGAATCACTCTACACTTATCGACGGTGACCTATCTTGGCCAATTCTCGCTCGATATGCCCCGAGTCGAAGAGAGAGGGCGGTCACTCACAGGCGTGATTATGCCTATAGTCGCTCCATCCTTGCTAGGATGCGTCCCAACATGGTAATTCTCTTTGTCTCTGCTAGTTTCCATAATATTCAATCCTTTCTCTAATATGCTTTGTTTTCAGGTGAGGTGGAATCCATGTCGCCATTGGAAGGACACTATTCGAGCTTAGCTTCGTCCCGTGGTGGAGATGTCCTACAAGAGGATCCTTTTTTATGGGCCCAGTGGTAGGTATTGGTACCTCAGAGAGAGGGTACATGCTTAGCTCTACGGAGCTTTCTCAATTGCTCGTGTGCCTTATACACCTCCTTCATCTATGAGGCATGCCAATAGTCTGACAGGCCATGCTTTAGCCGATGCCATGTCTGGTGTGATTGCAGATGCCTTCCATTACCAACATGAGGATTATCAGACGATCTGTCAACAACATCTGATGCGCCCCTTAGTGTTAGGATTCCTCCCTACTACGGTATTGAACTCTCTCTCTGTTGCTTTACTTCTTTTCTGGCAAGGTCTTTCCCATATCTCTTCCTTCTGTAAGGTCGTTGTTCCCGTGGGCATACTTCTCATTCCACAGCTACTACAACTCAAGGTGATGATGAGCCTTCATCTTCTGCCTCTCATTTGCCGAGTTTCCCCTGGTAGGTGCAAGTCATTGAGAATGGTGACTTTGTTCAAAGGCCAATTTCTCGCATGCCGTATAATGAGTATCCTCATGTGGATCTTTATTATACCTCGGTAATCATCACAACTATAGCCTTTGTCACACTTTCCTATATCTTATCTATTTGACACATAAAGTATGGTATTTTTACTTGCTTTTAGCCATTCTAGCTTGCATATTGACCCTAGTTTGCATATACTAGGTGTGTTTGACTTTCTTTCGTGTTTTTGTGCGTATGTAGGTCGTTCAATGTTATCCGCACCTTTTTGAAGTGTTTTGGACGCTTGAAGAGTCGCCGTGTGTTGAGGAAAGTGTCTTTGTGCATTTTCATCTTCAAACAGAGTCATTTTGCAAAGCAAACCCGCCAAAGCATGCTCAAATCGTGTTTTCTTCTTCATTTTAACCTAGGGAATGGTCCTTTAACTTGATTGAGACATTTCAAAGTTGCGAGGATGATTAATCGAGGCAATGTTCAATGAAGTGGAGGTTTTGTGCTTTAAAAGTTGGATTTTTGTAGAATTTGATGTTGGAAGTATGCCCTAAAACCAATCCTAAAGGGTATATTGAGTTTCATATTATCATAATATATGGAAGGTATAACTTATCTAATATGTTCTAACATATATGAT
>JAESVK010000975.1:43575-57222 GCA_017140935.1 Hamamelis virginiana
AAACTTTATATACCCTTTAGGATTGGTTTTAGGGCATACTTCTAACACCTGTACAAACCAGCCAAGAGCATTACCGATAATGCTCATTGACATTATCGGTAATGCATCCTCCTGATGCACAGACCCGAGCTGCATTTGATGTAAAACACCATTAAAGTTTATCCAAGCTTTTCTAAACTCACATTTAGCAACTCAAAACCTTGTAAATACATGCATATATGTTCAAAATCATGTAATCTGTTATTTAAACCCAAATACATAACTTCAAATGCATACATCCGAAATGTATAACTCCAAAAAAAAACCAAAATACAAATTTATAACATATCTAAACTCATTTTCCAGCCCCTTTGCCTTGCTAGTTTATCAAAATATTTACTTTAAACATGAATCTATCCACATGCAATTCCAAAAGCATGCATAAAAACTGTTTTTAAAACCCAAATCTGAAATCAAAGTTTGAATCCCTTAAAACCCAACTCGGATCCATATTCAAAACTTTTCAAAGCTTGCACGTGAGTCAAAATAACCAAGGGTCCACTCTCCTATAATCCCAAATTAGTTTTTAAAGCTCAAGAGTTTGATTTAAAACCTCAACAAAATTAAAGATTTCTCACAGCAGGTTTATAAACATGAAACCCACCAAGTATTAGCATGATCAAAGTTCAAAACCCATAAATAACCCAAGTCAGTCATTCAAAATTCAAAATTACATACAAGCAGCTTCAAACAACTTACATATATCATCAAGACTTCAAGTCAATTGAGAATATATGGATCCGAAACATACAAGGTCTGAAAACCCATAAACAAGCTCAAAATGAACATTAAAACTTAATTATTTTTTTATATGAACAGCCCCGAGTTACATGCTCAAAACAGGGGCTTCAAATGTTGGTATTTTAAACTTCAAAAATCCCACAATCAGCCCACCATTGACTCAAGTCCTCATTAAAAACATCCTCTAGACATAAATCCCAAAATACCCAAGATCAAATTGAAAAACATGGAGTATAAATCCTTCGTGGGCGTGCTCAAATTCATAAAACAGAGCACCACCATAGAACCCACAACCAAAGCTTCCAACTTCATTTTGATTTATTAAAACTCATCTTACAACTTGATTCAACCACAACAGCCATAATAACACAAAATAGGTAAGTTTTGAAAATGGTTTATCAATATCTAGAAGCCAAACCCATGAAACCCAAACCCAAATTTATACCCAAAACTTAAAACAGTCACATGTAAATCCATTTGTGGATTTGCAGTTGCCAAGACAGCAGTTGGAACGAAAAGGAAAAGAGAAAAGGAAAGAAGAAGGAAGAAGAAAGGAGAAGAACCTACCTCAGCTCCGGCGACAGCACCTCCAGCAGCGACGACAATGGTGCTCCGGCGACAGTGGCAGCACGTACTCTGGCAACCACAATTCCTCCTCCCGATTCCGAGCTCCTTCTCTTTCTCTTTCTCTCTCTCTCTCTCTCTCTCTCTCTCTCTCTCTCTCTCTCCATTTCCAAATGTTCTTAAGTTTATAAAGAATAGAAAATGAGGATTATATAATAAACAGCCCAAGGTTTTGTTATATAGGAAAACGTTAGGGACTGTTTGGCATAAAAAAAAATGTATATATCATTATTATTTTTTTTTTCCTCAAAATTCACCCCAAACTTTAATGAAATTTCATAAAATATAACTTTAAAATTTTTGGGTTATCACAGGTTTTGATAGCAACATAAGAGTAGTTTTATTTATAAATAGCAAATACTTTGTACTCATTAATAAAAAGATGGAAACAACCTAAATCTATATCTACAACAATTGATTCATTTATCTTCTCATAAAATTCACTACATTAAGAATATGGAAAAATGTATAACTGGGACAAACACAAAAAGGTACCAAAGAACAATACTTTATAAACCAAAATGAATACATAACAGTGCTCTGTAACGTACTAGACATGAAATAATATTTAAAAAAATAAGCATGCTAGACACAAAAATGAGTGTCACACACTTCAACAAAAATATGGGAGGATAGATATAGCAACTCAAATATGTATGTGCATATCCATGGGTGGGTGATGTTTGCATGAAAGAATTTGTCTCAATAAAGCTGAAAATAGTGAAGATATATGGATATAATGCAAATCTTTGGGCATAATATATCATAAGTTGCAAACAATAAAGTAAGTATTAACTTCATAGTGGGTCCCACAGTAAAAATGCACTAGATACCCATTTTCCTATGCATTGGAGAAGCAAATTTCTTCACCAAAGGGCCCAAAGGGTCAATTTCAGGCATCTATAGCCATGGTCGAGGACACTCAAAAAATTGGTTACAATCTCCTATCCATGGCCATCCACGATTTATCCAATGGTGTATCCATCCTCGCTCAAATGATAGGGGAAGGATCTAAAAACACAAGGATTGAGGGGAATGAAGAACTATGAACATATCTAACTGTCTTATTGTAGGTAGTAATATATCTAAATGTGCCACAAAATGAAACTATAAAGAAGCACATAAAAATTCAGCATAATCGACAATTTTTTCTGGATTAAGTGAACTTATAAAGCACCAGGTCTGATAGCAGGGGAATAAGCTAAATAAATAAGGCGGTTTTCTACCGCCAAACAACTTAACTCTTATTTTACCTTTGCTTTCATAAACCCAAAGGAAAAACAGAATTTTATTAGTAAAATTCAAGTGTCCTTAGTACACACCATCAATGTGTCCTTGCTTGGATTTTTGAAGGAATGACCACTAAGTTATGTGTTGGAAATAAAAGAAGGGAAAAAAAAGAGAGAATGATATTTATTAGTAAAAGTTATCCTCTATATCTTAAACTTAATCACAATGTAAGGGGCCTAACATCTCAACAAAGGAAACAAAAGAATGAATTTAACCAAACCTAATTAACCGAAAAATGTTGAGTTTGGGTTGGTCTAAACCAATTTTTATTTGTGAAGTGTAAGCCAACACTCCAATCATTGTGCATGTTCATTATTTTATAATATAATGTACCTTAACAATAAAACATAAATTGCATAGTGTTGAACATAAGCACATGTGTGCACACACATACAAAAACAAACAAAATAAAACAGGAATTTATAAAATCATAGAAATTCGATCAATAATACAATATTTTTTTAATAAGTAACAACTTTATTAATATAAAAGAAAAGAGGACAAGATGTCCCTCTTACATGGACTAACAAAAGAAATATAGTATTATTTAACCCCGATACCAGCACTTCAATCCTAATTGAACTACCCTGTTGGAGTTGGAGGAGGATGCTTCACGATATCGGGGTTAAATTTAAATCTTGGAGGGGCAGCCACACAACCAGTTTTGAGGCCGATGCCGCCTCAGGTGATGAATCAACCAGACATGCATCCGACCTAAAAAGCTATATGCGATAATGACCTCTAACCAACTACACAAAAGGGTGTTATGGCCAACTTAGGGTTTCAACACCCTATTCCACTTCAAATCATAGGCAACCATTCATGACCCTTCCCATGGTCAAAAATGGATGTCTACAGCAATACATAATGCAAGCAAAGAATTACAAGAGAGCGCAAAAGGATTCATAACTTAAAAGCAACGCAACTCTGCTCCCAAGACTGCTCACTCGAGACTCTAAGACTAAAAATCCCAAAATAACAAACCGAATACCATAAAACTACCAAGACAGAAACCCAAGGATGATTTGATGCTACACGACGAATTTCATGACCAAATGCCAAGTGGTTTAAGAGGTATACCTTAAAGAAGATGAAGGATACAAAAGGAAGGACAATTCTGGCATTTCACAAAATGTTTCTCTTTCCAAAAAGAATTTGACTTCAAAACCAAAACATTTAGAAACTAGGCTTCATAAGCTTTCCAAGCATATAAAATATGCCCAAAATGGAGTTCGGATGAAGAAAATAGAACAAAACGAAGAAAGACGAATTCAACCTCACAAAAATACCAAAACAGGGTATCTTAGTCGACTAGGCAAAAAGGTTAGTCGACTAAGCCATTGATTAGTCGACTAATCACTTAGAGTTAGTCGACTAAACTAGAGGCAAAACCTGGCCGAACCAAATGCAGATGAACTAGTCGACTAACCACCTTGCTTAGTCGAATAGCTCACTACAAAAACGCCATTAACGGCCTGCAATCGAGCTCTAACATTAATCAAACACAACCACAACCTTCCAAACACCAAAATACATTAAAATCAAACTCCAACCAAGCTTGGTCTACCATAAAACCCAAAAAAAAACAACTAACAACCAAGATTCATTAAGTTTCAAACTTAAAAACACATTAAACTTTACAAAACCCACAACCAAGCTACCAAAACTTCAATCCTTCACAAAACCACATTCCCACAACGCATCAACACCCAAAAACTCTACCCAAACATCATACACCAAAGTTTCACAAGAATCCACACTCAAAACCCACCAAAAAGGTACCAAAAACAAAAAAAAAAAAGGAAGAAGAAGAAGAAGAAAATACAAGAAAAAGATGAGGCGTACCTTCACCGACGGCGGTAACAGTCCGACGACCTTCGATGATGCTCCAGCATGCTCCTTCCCTCTCCCTCACTCGGTCTCTGTTTCTCTCCTATGGCTAAGCATATGTAGAAAAGAGAAAAGGGTTCTGATTGGCCCAAACAAAAGAGATTATTTCCTTGTTCGTGATCAATATTTAAAATTTATAAAAGAACTCGTGCTTGTAACCTCAATTCGTTGAAACTTTGGTTTTCACGCGGGTGTCAATCCACAGGGACTAAAGGCTAAGTTATAAAGAATTAAAGTGAGATGAATTTTAGTTAAGGAACAATCTTTGATTTTGAAGAGTGGTTGTTGTTTAAACTACTGAATATAAAACTAATGGTAAAATCCTTGCGTTTTCGAATCCACTTAACTCGCATCAATCACATTCATAAGTTTGATTAGGGTTCATGCATATCCATGGTAATAATGATCTAGACTACAAGAATAAACCATTAATAATAATCATGCATATGTGAATCAAGCATGGGTCATCCCTTTAAGGCATGGATTGTCAAACCAGAATGCACAATCCATCCAAGTAAGGCATAAACCATCTTATTTCACATACACGCATTCGATAAGCACCATTGCACAACAAACATAATTGAAATCCAGAAAACAACTATGTTGATGAATAAAATCGTTTAAAACCGAGTTACATGAAAGCAACGTTCTCAAAGTTGTACAACCACCATGAATATTCAATAAAACCCAAATCCAAACCTTATGAATACAAAAGAGTGGAGAGAAGCTTCATCTATACCCAAGAGAGAAGCTTAGCCGCTCATAGCTGGGGTAAAATCGCCGGAGTTCTTCATCCCTTCCATGGACAAACCAAAAATCCCAAGAGAATGATGAGAGAGAAGAAAGAGAGAGTAAGATAAGCTAGGGTAAGTCTAGCTAACCTAAATAAACCTAAAAGGAATGTATTTATAGTGTAAAAGAGACTTGCTAAATAGAAACTCTCCAAAAATATCATTAAAAGCTGCTAAAAATTGCGGGCACGACTCTCGAGGCAAGCTCTATCGATAGAGGATAGATAGACGATCAATAGAAGGGAAATTTTCCAAAACACATGTTCTATCTATCGATAGAACTTCTATCAATAGACAATCCTACAAATTGAATTTGACCATGAAGCTCCCCAATTCTGAAAATAGACTTCTCAAGCTTTCTAACGATATAAAGTACGTCAAAATCGGAGTCCGGATGAGGGAGATATGACCATTTGAAGTCGGAAGTTTTCGTTGGCAAAAAACTACACAGCTCCAAAAGTCTCCAAATGCCTTCTAACACTTTTATATCAACTTTGGCACATTAAATCCACCTCGAACCATGCTCCTAGCATTCCTTTGATGATTCTTCCATCCATTTGACTCCGCTTTGAGCTTCATCAGAAAGCAAATGCACAGAACCAACCTCGTTCATGCTAAAAATGCCATTTTATGGAGAATTCCTACAAAACAAGATAATTGCATTAGATTAGCAATTTACATCTAACAAATAACAAAGTCCAAGCATAATCTATCAAAATATAGTCAAAAAGACCAAATAATTGCATTGATTGCAGAGTAATCACACCCTCCAACTTAAATTTTGCTAGTCCTTAGCAAACCACTGAATCTAAAACACTACTAAAACAAAGAAAAACTAACTATCATAAATAAATAACTAAATCAAAAGATAAAAATGCCACTTTCACAGGGAAACACGATTGCATTTAGCGTCTGCAACAAGCCTTTAAACCCCTAGGTTCCCCCTAGTGGATGAGTTATAGTCTCGTGAGGATTTGCAGAAATGACACCCACAAACATAACAATCCCAGTTCATTCCCCTTATTCACAAAGATCAAGAAAAATATATTTTAACACAATGAGCATACTAAGCAATCTAACTACTCATAAATCATACAATGCATTGAACTAGCACCATATAAGCGAAATCCTTGTATAGTGAAGTGGAATCACGCAATCATATTCCGAACCATCAAATGATCAAGCTTAAACGAAGGAGAAGGATAAACAGAATAATGAAGAGAATGACACCTGAGAGAAAAGATACAAAAGATAAGAAAACAAAGAAAAACAACATCACTATGGAAGGGAGTTTTAGAAAGAATGGGGAATGAGAACAGAACTAACACACATATGCATAATAGATGGTAAAGATGCAACACAATCCACATAAGCAATTCATGGAATCAAATAGGACTTTATTTGCTCAATTATGCCTTTTGGTTCAAGGATGGAAAGCAAAAAGACATGTGATGGTTTAAAAACATGGTTTAGGTTCTCTACCCAACAATCACATACACCACACATAAAACAAAACAAGACAAAACACACAAAAATTACTCAAAAGACACAAACGACTCCAAACACACAACCCAACCCTCCAAGACTAAAAACAATGTACCATGCTCTTTAGCAGAATCACTTAGTTCAAAGAAGATTGGAATATAACGAATTTCTGGGCTTTTATTCTTGTTGCATCATTCACTTTTGATCTTTTTTTTTTCTTTTTTTTTTTTTTAAAACACCCCCCAAATTTAATTTTGGTTTTTATTTTTAAATTTTAGAGGGGGAATACACAAGCAAACCTTTTTTTTTTTTTTTTTTTTTTTTTTTTTCATTTTTCATTTTTTTTTTAAGATGCAATATTTAACCATTTGATCATCCATATCAAAAATTCCAACTCTTTTACAAAAAGAAACTGCTCAATACTGAGACATGGCACACAAAACATCAAAACATAAAAACAAGACTCAAAGACTTGAAAACGACTCTCCAACCAAGAATTGATTCACCTAACCTCTACCCTTAGGCTTCCTAAGCTGGCCAAGAAAAGGAAACTTGAAGACTCGAATTAGGTACTAATGGCAATATAAATATGAAAGAATTTAAGCTCAAATAAATAAAAGATGACCTATAATCCTTTTCCATGACTCACAAATGTTTAAATAATGCGCAACAAAACTATCCATCATGCAAATGCTAAACTAACATAACAAAAATAGATATGGAAGGAAAAGATAAGAAAGAAAAAGAAGATAAAAACGGAATTTTTATATGGAGACACAAGATGAATAATGAAACAAGAATAGACAAATTTAAGCAATGCGCTTTTTGGTTCAGAAAATATCATGAATGATTCGCGCATGTGCAATTGGAAGTTCACCTACACATATGCATAAGCTCAAAACAAACCAAAACTCAGAGATGTGTAGATTAATAAAAGCATACACATATTGAAACAAGTTCAAAAATCACTCAATGCTTAAGGGAATGACTGAAATTTTCCAAAACTTTTCCAAAAATTTATTTATTCCTTCCCCCCAACTTAAATCACGCATTGTCCTCAATGTATGTAAATCATAATAAAGCATGATAGGCAAAATGCAAAAGAGAAAGGAATAAATTAACTCATACCATACCATACCACCAAACTCAAACCTGAATCTTCTCCTTTGGTCTCCTCCAAAAAACCTGAATCTTCTTCCTGTAAGGAAGAACTCTCAGCCTCATGCACTTCCTTGGGGTTATTCACCGGTTGACTAAGAAGCCTACCCTTATCTCGACGACTAAGAGAAGCCGCGATTTGCCTCACTTGCTGCTCTAACTTAGCAATAGATTGAGAATGAGAATGAAGGAGTTGGAGATCCGCCTCTATATTCTTTAAGGCATTGAGAACTGTGGTCTCAAAGTCAGAACTCCTTTGGGTTTGCTGTGGTTGGGGTGGAGGGACACTTTGGTTTTGGTACTGAGGTTGGGTGAACTGATTTCCTAACCCTTGAAAGGGTTGAGACCACCGCAAGTTAGGGTGACTATTCCAACCCGGATTGAAAGTATTCAAGTACGGGTCATTCCTAGAGTTAGAAAACCCTTGGGCTGCATTGACTTGCTCTTGCACAAACTCAGGATACTGATTAGCCATGGGACAAGAGAAAGTG
Organism: Hamamelis virginiana; assembly: GCA_017140935.1. Taxonomy (NCBI): domain Eukaryota; kingdom Viridiplantae; phylum Streptophyta; class Magnoliopsida; order Saxifragales; family Hamamelidaceae; genus Hamamelis; species Hamamelis virginiana. Next base: position 52,085 of record JAESVK010000975.1, read on the forward strand.
TTATGACTCAAATTTGCACAAATCCCACAAATATCACTCACAGGGCAAGGAGGTTTCCTAGATGACTGATATTGAGCGGCAAGCAATTGATCCAATTTCTTGGACAACGCCGCCACTTGTTGGTTCATAACAGCGGTACTCTCAACCTCATAGACACCCCCCTTCTTAGGCAAATTAGAGGACGTAGACATACCTCTATCATTTTCACTCATTGATGCCATGTGTAGGGAATCCTCACTAAGAATCTCATGTAATTCTCGGGCCTCATCAGCACTCTTCCTAAGAATGGCACCCCCACTCGTAGAATTGACTAGACTCTTATCATTCATACAGAACCCCTGAAAGAAGGATTGGACAATTTGCCAGTTAGGGATGTTATGGTGGGGACACACCCTAAGAAGCTCCTTCATCCGCTCCCAAGCCTCATGAAAAGGTTACCCCTCTTTCTGGACAAAATGAGTAATGGTATACCGCATTTGAGCGGTGCGACCTATGGAGTAGAACCTAGTTACGAAGAGTTTTTGAAGCTCCTCCCATGTAGTGACAGGCTCGGGAGTCCTAAGAGTATTTATCCAAGTTTTTGCCCTATCCCGCAGAGAATATGAGAATAACAAGAGTTTTAAGGCATCAGCAGTGAGACCTTGAATCCTTACCGTGGAGCAGACTCCTAAGAACTCAGTTAAGTGGTCGTATAGATTCTCCCTATTCAACCCATAGAAGTTCGATAGCATTTGAAGAGTAGCATGCCAAATCTCATACTGTACATTTTTTATATTAGGAATCTGAATACACGAAGGTAGAGTAAAAGCACCAGGCAAAAAATGGTCTCTAAGAGGCCTAAGTGCATGTTGAGCTTGCGGTCGAGCCGCAGCTGCTCTAGCAGGGTTATTGACCATATCCCCCATCCTAGACACAACTCTGACTCGATATTGTTACGAAGATAAGCCCTAAAAGCTCTTAAGGTACTTTCTAGCTCAGGGTCAAAAGGTTTTAAGTCAAGAGACAAGGAACGTCGACCGTGCATACAAAACACTCACCCCAACTAGATGATATGCAATGCAACAAAAAAAAAAAAAAAAACTAAAGTAAGAAGACACTCCCTTTGATCCCGGTTGCTAGTCTTTATGCGGTCCTATCCAAATCTTTGGCACCTGGGCAAAAATGTTTTCTTTAGCAATTGGCCTTGTGGCCTTAGTGCGCAAAAATCCCGATTAGAAACCTGCAAAACACACAACCTTGAAAGAAGAAGTGAAGAAAAGTAGCAAAAGAAAATAAAATCCTAAAAAGATAAAAGAAAATAAAAGAAAATCCTAAAACTATAACTAAAACTAAATTCACAAAAATTCGAGCAATCAGGTTTTGACCCTTTTTATATACTTAATGGCAAAATAAAACTTGGGTTATTACAGTAGTGAACTCAGGTTCCGACGTAGTGACCTTGAGTGCCCGAGTTAGTGAACTCCAGGTTAGGTTGAAGGTTGTTTGGGAAAGGGAGGACAACTTTGTCAAAGTCATACCAAAAAGACTTTTGGCATGAAAGATCTTTTGAGAGGACTTTTGGCATGAAAATATTATAAAGGAGAACTTTGGCCAAATTCCCCAATAATGATTTAATTGATTGTGGCTAAATTATAATTTTACATAATTTATACTAGAGAACGTGTATTTTAAAAAGTTAAACTATTACATTTTAGATATTATATTTTTATAAGGGCTTAGAAGCTAAAAAGCAATTAAATGGGAGATATTTTTAATAGCTAGGCTCGTTAATAAGTTAGTGATTAAGTTTGTGAATAATTTTGTGTTTAGGTTTACAAGTAGGCTCATGATTTACGCTTGAATGAGCTCGGCATGTAGGGACATTTATTGATTTATATTTATTTTTGTATTCCTTTTTGGATTCTACTATAATAATAAAAAAATACTATTTAATAACTCATTTTAACTACACTCCATTTTTCACCTTGATGTATCCAGCCTTTCATGATTAAGTAATGCTATCATCTTATACATGATTAATGTGGAATCCCCCACGACCATGCTTCAAGCCCCAATCATAAGAGGACACGTGAGGGAGGAAATTAAATGAATGGTGGTTAAAGTATGGATATATATTTACATAGCAATTGACTTGTTGGTCTCATGACGTATATTTCCACTAATTTTGAGAGAGACTTCATATTTGAGCATATGAAAAATGTATGGCTATATATTTATTTATTAATATCGGGGGATATTTATGGTAGAGATTGGTTTATATTGTTTGGGAAAAAAAAAACAATTGCCCCAACATGAACAGAATCTTGACTCCACCCATGCCCACACATCCTTTTAATTAATGTATACATATTAGGTCACATTCCATTTACCCTTTCGTCTCTGGTATTGCATTGTTGCCCAAACATACGGTGCTTTTTGTCGCCAGCAAGAAGGCATTTGGAGAACCCAGTTGTTGGAAGACCCCTATCATGTTTCTGTTCGTGACGTTTGTGAATAAATTAGATAAAAAGTTTGTTCAATGCCTTTTTTATTACTAAATGGGTCAAACTCAAACTAGAGTAGATCCTAGCTCAATTCGTTAGTATTTGCGGATAAACCTATTTAAGGCTCATGAATTATTGGCTTGTGAGCTAGTTCGTTTAGACTCAAATAAATCCATACTATATTATAACTTTACGTAAATGTAATTTTTATTTGATTTTATAACTATTATTTAATAATATGGGATAATTGGTGAAAAGTCCTATTTTAGGGACCTCTCTTGCATAAAGTCCTCTTATAAGATTTTTTAGATCAAAAGTCCTATTTTGAACACATTTACTGCTTAAGGTCCTGATAGCCTTATGGCTTCAATCCATATTTGTTTATTGATTTTGATGATAACAAACATTGTATTATGTTTATGCATATACTTCATTGAACATCTTGATATATGTCAATCCTCTTTAATAGTCTTTTGGCTAACTCTTTTGATTGGATATATTGGATGTATATGCTGAACATTTTATCCTATGATTCTTATATATTTTTTCAACTTTATTCATACTTGTAAGAATCAGGATTCAAGCCATTAATTGAAGAAGGTTCAATATTGCCTGAAGCACCCTTGAAGCTTATGCACTCTAAATGTACCTTATATGAATATGAATAGTTATATGTTCACTAAGGACCATGAAGAAAGCTATTCAAAGATGAAGTCTTGCTCAAGCCTATCTCAAGCCAATCTCAAGACTATCATAAGATTTGAAGATTTCAATTTGAAGACCTTGTTTCTATATTGTGTAAGCAATTAGGATTTAATTGTAAATCTCTCTATTAGGATTGAATTACATTGGCTTAAAAGACCATGACCTCTTAGACCTTATTTTAAACTTGGGAAAATCATCTTGATTGGTCAAAAACAAAGTGGGCTTTTTCAAACTCAAAATATAGCTTAAAGCTTATGAAAAATAACTTATGGCCTAGCCTAGTCGACTAAGCTTCTATGTATAGTCGACTAAACACATGGCAGTAAGCATGTTTTCATAATCACCTAAGCTAGTCGACTAAGACCTTGGCACTAGTCGACTAATCGTGCCTAGATTTTCAAAAGTTTTGATTTTCACTCCTCTAGTCGACTAACCCTTTTGACCTAGTCGACTAATCGACTCCGAACTCATTTTCATAGTGCATTTAAAATACTCTAGTCGACTAACCTTTTAGTCCCAGTCGACTAAATATGCTTTGCAACAAATAACGACAAATTTTTGCAAACCAAACAGCTATATTTTTTTCTCTAACAGCCATATTTGCTACAGAGCTTATAAATACCTTTTAATTGAGTCTTGGATGACTAGAGAAACATATTAAAACATACTCTTACTCAAATCAACCTTTGCTTATCATATTTTGTGAGATTCAATCCAAAAGAATCATTATCTCTTAAGCCAAACTAGTTCATATTCTTGAGAGATATTAGTGAGAGCTCATATTTGTACTCATCTACTCTTGAAGGAGTTATTCTTTGTATACTTAAATCATCTTGTATCATTTGTGAGTTTTTAAGGGTTTTGTGAAACTCTTGTGGTGAGAATCTACCACCTTTAAAGTAGATTGTGGGTGAGTGTCTTCCACCTTTGAAAGAAGACTATTGTAAAGGTTTCTCCACCTTGAAGGAGTGATCCATAGTGGCCGGATTGTGGAATCCTTAAGACGGAGATCTTGAGGTGTGGATGTAGACGGAGATCGTACCATGTTAAAACTCTTGTGTTTGAATCTGTCTAACTCTATCTCTTGCTTTACATTTTATACTTGTTCTATTGTTTTGTTGAAATTCATACTCATATTCTTTCATCTTCAATTAAGTTTATTAATTTGATTATATTCCCCTAAATTTAATTGGACCTAATTTTTAATTGGTAATTATTTTTTTAAAGGTTTGCAATTCCCCATTCACCCCCCTCTAGAGTATATCGCGATATACACTGCTCGCGATAAGCACAGTCCATCCATAACCATGAGTATGAATGTCGACGGTGATCAGTAGCGACTAGTGTTCTCTTCCGCTCTCTCTTTCTCTCCATCTCCAATATTGATGCATCATCGACGAGCTTAAACATCAGTTGTGTGATAACTCAAAAAATTTTAAATGCTTATTTTGAGGTTATCTATAAATTTTGGTGTGATTTGCAATTTAATAAAATGCATATTTGATATTTTATAAAAGTTGGGGGCGATTTTTTAAGTTTTGTATAAGTCTAAGGGCATTGTGTAAATCTAAGAAATTAAATTTTTATTAATTGTAAATAAGTCCCCATTTTCCTTATATAAAACGTGATCAACTCCTTCCCTTCATTTATCTTCAAACTGAGAGAGAGAGTTAGAGGGAGAGCCGAGAGAGAGTGAAAGAGAGTAGCAGCCGTGAAGAGTGCTTCAACCACCGGACTTTTCACCGAAGACTCGCCGGACTTCTTTCTCATAGAAGCTAAGGTGAGTCCAAGCTTGCTTACTTATTATCTTGCTCTTTTCTTCCTTTTCTATTTGAATATTTTCTGATTTGGGGGACATTTTGAGAAATGAAGAGGATTGAAAGGGGGTTTGAAGCTTTTAAAGTAAACATGCAAACTGATTTGGGTTTTACATAACTCGTGGGTTTGTAT
>JAESVK010000975.1:63892-79101 GCA_017140935.1 Hamamelis virginiana
AAATTTATTCTCAAAATTTTATTTCCCCACCCCCCCCCCAATTCGAAATTTGCCCTATTCATTCCTAGAATGTTCGGTTGGTCAAAACGCAACAAATCGGCTCTGTTAAGTTATGATCAACCTAACATTATAGGAATGTTAAGTTTCAAGTAACGCAACACTAAATAGAATTTTTTTTTAAGTTTTGTTGCGTCGGTTGAAACTTAATATTCTAGGAATGTTAGGTTGATCATATCTTAACAGATTCGCGTTGTTGCGATTTGTCCCACCTAACATTCCTAGAATGTTAGGTTAGTCAAAACGCAACAAACCGGATTTGTTAAGTTATGATCAACCTAACATTCCAGGAATGTTAAGAGTTTACCAACCTAACATTACAGGAATGTTAAGTTTCAACCAACCTAACATAGCGAAATTGAAAAACTGACATACTTATAATGTTCGGTTAGGAAAAACGCAACATTCTTATAATGTTCGGTTAGAAAAAACGCTACATTCTTAGAATGTTAGGTTGTCTTCTACGCAACATTCCTAGAATGTTAATTTCTGTGTAACCTAACACGACGAGATTTTGCAAAAAAATTAAATACACCATTAAAGCTTCTAAATCCTTTCATCATCACTGTTGGTTGCTTCATTAAGCTCCATCATTAAGCTTACTCACTTTTTGAAGTGAGTAAATCATATTTGAAGTGGGTTTAATCTCTTTTTTTCATATCAAATGGAACTCACAATGGTAGCAGCTCCTAAATCTGATGCAACGGTATCCATGCCATTCCAGTTCCTCTGTATTTTCTCCGGTCAAGCATCCATGAGCTGCTCCTCTCTCAGAGCTTCCATGAACGTTATCCTCAGACTATGAGTTAATTAACTCATACCATACCATACCACCAAACTCTCACTGGCCCAAGTGGAACAAAGGAAGTTCCTATGAATTATGCACCAAATAACATTACAAGTTCCCCAATACCTGGGGGGCAACAGATGTTCGGCCAAACCCAAGCAACAAATGCTGGGGGGCAACCGAATTTCAATTCTCCAGTCCAAAATGTACCAATGGGGCCTATAGAGAATAGTGGGCAATACACACAGGGATACCCTCAAGTCCAAACTCCACACAATCCCATACCTACACCCCATGTCCATCAAATGTACGGCCAACAAAATATGGCCGAATATCCCTTAGGAAACCAGCTAGGTGGAAATATGTTTGAACCAGTTCATCCAAATCGGCCTTACCTCAACAGGGATGAGGTCACCGAAATAATTAGGGAACAAATGGGTGGTCTATGTAGTGCTAACATCAGGACCGCGTATAGCAAACCATATCCAGATTATATCGACCAACTATACGAGTTCCCGAGACAGTACAAAGTTCCAGACTTCTCATTATTTTCGGGAGATAACAAACAATCCACCTACGAACATGTTGGCCGATTCACTACCCAGTGTGGGATAGCTGCGGCTAATAGTTTCCTCAAATTAAGGCTATTTTCTAATTCCTTGACGGGTTCGGCCTTTGATTGGTATGTAAACCTGCCACCAGGGTCAATAACAACATGGCAGGAATTGGAACGTACATTCCATCTTAGATTCTATAGAGCAGACTAGTGGGAGTGTTCCATTAGTACTTCCTGAACCTCTTGAGCCGCGCCGTAGCAATAGAGGTAACATTCCTCGTCGTCATTTTGAGATTGAGGGGGATGCTCTAATTTGTGCTACTAAAGGGGAAGATGAGCCTTCTTATCGGGAAGCGCTCTCTTCACCTGTTAAGGGAGAATGGATGGCTGCAATGCAGGATGAGTTGAGCTCCATGGATAAGAACTCCGTGTGGGAGTTGGTTGATCTTCCGCCTGGGCGCAAAGCTATTGGAAACAAATGGGTTTTGAAAGTTAAGCGCAAGGCAGACGGATCAATTGACAAGTACAAGGCACGTCTTGTGGCGAAAGGGTTTACCCAACAAGAGGGTATAGATTATGATGAGACATTTTCCCCTGTTGTGAGGATTGCCTCCATTCGTCTTATCCTAGCTATTGTCGCTCAAATGGATTTAGAGCTTTTTCAAATGGATGTTAAGACTGCATTTCTCAATGGAGAACTAGATGAAGAGATCTACATGACTCAACCTATGGGTTTTGAAGTCAAGGGACAAGAGCGCAAAGTGTGCAAGCTCAAACGTTCCATTTATGGTCTTAAGCAGTCATCTAGACAATGGTATTTCAGATTTCATAACTCAATTACCTCTTACGGTTTTGAGATGATTGAAGAGGACCATTGTGTGTATCTGAAGCGTTCAAAGAAAAGTGTGCTCATCCTGTCTTTGTATGTTGACGACATTCTCATAGCAGGAAATGATATGGACTCTATTGTCGCCACTAAGAAGTGGTTGTCCTCTACTTTTGAGATGAAGAACATGGGTGAAGCAAATTTTGTGCTTGGAGTTCAGATTGTTAGAGACCGTTCTAAGAAGCTTCTTGGTTTGTCTCAAGAGACTTACATAAAGAAGATTCTTGAACGTTTTCGCATGGAGAACTCCAAACCCATTGACACCCCTGTTGAGAAGGGGAGTGCTTTGTGCTTGGACCAATGTCCTAAAACAGATGAGGAAAAGAATCGCATGTCCACAGTGCCATATGCTGAGGCAGTTGGGAGTCTTATGTATGCCATGTTATGCACAAGGCCAGACATATGTTTTGCAGTCGGCATGGTAAGCCGTTACTAGAGTAACCCAGGACCTGCGCATTGGGCAGCAGTGAAGAGGATTTTTCGTTACCTCCGAGGGACAACAGACTATGTCTTGTGTTTCCATAGGGGTGACTTGAGGCTGAAAGGATACAGTGATGCTGATTGGGCCGGTGACAGAGATGGACGCAAATCCACATCGGGTTATACGTTTATTCTTGGAGGCGGAGCTGTATCTTGGTGCAGCAAAAAGCAAACCTGTGTTTCTTTATCTACGATGGAGTCTGAGTATGTGGCATGTGCAGCAGCTGTACAGGAAGCTGTCTGGTTGAGGAGATTCTTGCATAACCTAGGTTTTATAGCTCATTCTGAGGAGGCTGTAACCTTGTATTCTGATAGTACTGCAGCCTTGGCGTATGCAAAGGATCCTAAGTATCATGGAAAGTCTAAGCACATTGATATCAAGTACCATTTTATTCGGGATATGGTCGCGCGGGGTGAGGTGGTCATGAAACACATTTCCACTGGAAGCATGGTGGCTGATCCTTTGACCAAGCCTATTGCTAGAGATGTGTTTCAGTCTCATGTTGGTAGTATGGGATTGCGTAGGATTTGACACCTTTATGAGTTGTATTTGACATTATTATTAATAATAATTACTTATTGAGTTTTATTGTGATTTACTCTAAAGATAATTATTCTTGTGTGCATATTATTCTTAGTACATGTCACCAGGCTAGAATTCACCTACTCACACAGGTAATTCACCTTGACGCTTAAGCAGCGAGCAAGATGAGACTGAGGAATCTAGGGCACTCAGGTGGAGAGCTAAGATTCCACTTATTGAGAGTCGCCTTAGTTATGACTAAGATGAGATTCCTAGTGAATCGTTCATAGAATTCTTTCCACGATTCTGTGAAGCCTGAGATGGCCAGGTGTGAAGTTGGGCGCTTTTGTAGCGACTAGACATCCATCTGTATGGTGTTATTTTGATAGTGGCATGCTCATTTACATGAGTTAACACCATAACATACATGTCATACTGTATGTGCTTAATGCTGACGAGCAGTGGGAGTGCTGGATGATCCCTTCTCTACCACTGTGTGAGCCACTGAGATCTTGAGGGATCTAACCTATGTCCTTGTGACCTAAGGCTCAGTCATGAAGAGGATGCTCGATGTTGCTACTTTAGCATGCTTCCTAAGGGCTATGATTTATACAGCCACATGGGGTATGTCTAGGAAAGCAATTGAGTCTAATTGAATTGGCGTGAGTTCTTAGGGAAGATTAATTTACTGATACACCATGTCATGAGTTTATAAGCTGGCCAGCGCTTATGTCGATTTTGATTTCGATATGAGTTGTTAAACACTTGATATATTGTGGGATTAAGTATTGCTCACTATGAGGGATTGAGAATACTTGATTTGGTGTTGAAGAAATTATCTAGGACATATGCGAGTAGCCTTTGGGTGATGTATTTTTGTTAGCCTTGGTGGTGGTTTAATAACTATACTCCCGTCGTTGTTCGTTTCTTCTCGCAATGTCGCACGGCCCATTTCCTGTATGAAGAGATGAGTAAGTGAGTTAATTGAGATGATTTGCCCGTTATGGGCGAGTGGGAGCTGTTAGACTTTTGGAGTGGGCTTTGGCCCAACCCATATCCGCCCATTGTGGGCAGGAGGTCCAACCTAATTTGAATTCCCATTTAGATGGGATAGGGATAAGTCCCTTATTCAAATCAGGTTCTAATCCTACTGATGATAGGGATAAGTCCCTTATCAGATAGACTCTAATCCTATTAGAGTGAGATATGGGATAAGTCCATATTTTGAACTACAACTCCCTTATCTTTATAAGGGGGCAGCCATGTAGCTAAATAACACACGTGAGTTCTTCCTCCCAACTCTCACTCTCTCACTAGAACTCTCTCTTGGGTTATCACCATTGGAGCTCTCCTTGGACGTGGGTTCGTGAACGGATTGGGTATAGCTCACTGTGGTTATACTCTTGACTGCGAGGATCAGAGGAACGTGCACAGAGGCTCGTAACAACAGGACGTTCGACTCCGCATCGGGTTTATTCCGCATTAAGGTTAGTGACCTTCATTACCCGATATCTATTTATTGTATATGTGCTATATGTGATGCATGAACACTTGCACATACACCCAACAGTATATATATATATATATATATATATATATATATATATATATATATTTGCTAGCACAAGTATATGGAGTTTTAAGATTTTCAATGATGAATAAAGGAACAAATGTGTTAGAATATTGCGTGTTTTTCCTAATTTATTGTTGTTTGGTGTCTCTAACTAGCTAGCGAAAGGAAGTTTTAAAAAACAAAATGGAAGAGATTAATTGTGCGGTTAGTGAAGAAATTGAAAGAGAGGCCCACGTTGCAATTGGAATGGAAAATCTTAATAAGGAAAGTGAAGATATTGAACGAAAGGTTGTCGTTGCTTTAACTGAGATTGAAGGAAAGTTAAAAAGCTTGTCTCCACTTTCATCCGAATGTAGTATCTATAGAGTTCCAGAGAGAATCCGTGAAATAAATTCAAAAGCGTACATGCCTCAAGTAGTCTCCATCGGCCCTTTTCACCATGGAAAAGAACACTTGCAAGTCATGGAAGAGCATAAATTGAGGTACTTGAAAAGTTTTCTTAATCGAACAAAGATGAGCTTAAAGGATTATTTTGAAGTTGGAAAAAAATGGGAAGAAAAAGCTCGCCATTGTTATGTAGAAACCATTGAACTAAACAGTGATAACTTTGTGAAAATGATGCTAGTGGATGGTAGTTTCATTGTTGAGTGTTTATTGAGGAATACGTTTCGTGAATTGCTAGATGAGAGTGATCGCTTATTTAATAATCCATGGATGTGCAGAGATGTGTTTGGTGACATGCTTTTACTCGAAAATCAACTTCCGTTCTTTGTTGTTGAGGGTTTATTTAACATGGTCTCTATCCATGAGGAAATGCCCTCTTTTCTTGAGCTTGTAAAGGGATTCTTCATTGAGCCATCAATTACAAAGGAACTGCCTAATACAGAATCCTAAAATACAGCATTTTGTTGACTTTATACGCCGTTCTTACCTGCAGTCATTTATGGAAGAACAGTGCCAAGATGAGAAAACATATTGTTTCCCTCCCACTGTGTCACAACTTCATGAGGCTGGCATTAAGTTTAAGACGAAAACAAACTGTTCTCCAGTTGACATCAAGTTCAGTAATGAAATTTTGGAAATTCCGTAGTTGTTAATAGATGACTCCACAGAAACTTTATTACGAAATCTCATTGCCTTTGAAGATTGTCACTGCATAGATAGGCACATTATTAATTATACGCAACTACTCTACAACATGATTAAGACTACCAAGGATGTGGATTTACTCATTCATCACAAAATTCTTGGGGGGGTCAATTCTAGCAAGGAATACATATTGAGAATCTTTGAAAACATTGTTACAGGCATTACTATTCGTGAAAACTTCCATTGGAATAGTCTTAGTGAAAATCTAAATGCATACTGCAAGACCCCTTCAAACAGGTTGAAGGCAACTTTGAAACGTGACTATTTCAACAGTATATTTAACACTCCATGGAAAGTTCTCTCTGTTATTCTTGCACTTGTAATCCTCATTCTCACTATCATCCAGACTGTGTGTTCTCTCATATACCTATAGTTTCCTTGTGAGTCGTGGCTTGTTTAGATGTTTTGCTTCATATATTGATATAATATATTCTCTTATTTATTTTCCGGTGAAACCTTGTTCGTGCTTCTACCATTTAATATGCTATCAATTTGAATGCTAATCTATATTTTAGTTTGAGTAATGCTAAATGAACCAAATCTTAGATCAAAATTTTTAAACCAAATGATATCTCAGAATAATACAGTCTCGATTTTTGTGAATTTTAAAAATCCACAAAAATAGATGAGATATCTTGCAAACACAACATTTGATTTAAAAAATTGGGTTTTATACCAATAGGACCCTAGTATAAGATGCCTATACCAATATGTTCCTATGGTTTTTGGTGATACATGAATACATAGTTTTAGTTCGTAAAAAGACACAATTGCCCATACATGGATTTATTCCATATTTGGTGTTTACCAAAATATTTTATAAATATCCATCTCTAAATTCTTAAAATCTTACCTCTATTTCAACAATTTTGAAATTTCAAATTTTGATTTTGCTATTCATACAAGATTTTCGGATAGCAGAATAATTTTAAAAATGAAGTAAACATATTTAGCTTTGAACACACTAATATAACTCAAATATACGTTCACTGTAAATAATTATTTCAAATGGCAACGAGACTAACTAAAAATAAACATATTCTATTATATGTATATATGTGTATATGTAAAACGAAATATACATTGGTGATATTGAAAGAAAGCCATGTAGAAACGCAGCGGAAGATGTAAAACAAAACTTTTTCAGGCATTCATCCCAAGGATGTTCTCAAACGATGAAACGAATCAAAACTATTAATTTACAAGAATTAAAAGCTTACTTGTTGTTCATTTGCAAAGCGAATCCCTTCAATCCTTCAAGCTCCAAAGCGTATGGATGCCTCCAATAAAGTCCACACGAACACAAGACCTCACAACCTTCTTGAAACTCCACAACCCTTTGTGATGATCCAAGCTTAGAGAGGGAAGGGGGAAAAACGGCTAGGGGAGAGAGAGATCACCAAGGTCACGGCCTAGGGGGTTTCTCTATAGGGTTAGCCTTCTCCAAATAATGATTAGGGTTACTTTTTGCTAGCATGACCCATCATTAAGTATTTATAGAAAATATTTCCTATAATTATAAATTGACCACTCTCTTATTAACACTTAATAAATAGGGCCAACACTTATAATAAGTAGGAATATTCCCCTCTCTTAAATTGTGAGATTCACTTATGTCCTCATGTGTATGACCCTTTGGGTTCATCCCAACCTAGTAGTGGCAGGGGACATCTCAATGTCTCCCAAAATAGAAACTTTCTATTTTTTATTCTATTGTAACAATTCCAATTTTGCCCTCAATGATAACTTGTATCATTAGGCCTTCACTAGTCATGAGTGACATCTAGCAACATATCATGACGTACCCTAGGCCTTATGAGAAAGAGGGGGGAAAAAAAAAACAATGTGAAATTAATATTAGAGAGAAGGAAAAAAAAACAAATTAGGATAAGTGAAAAACAGTGACTTTCCTTTGCTCTTCCTCCGCAGTCAAAGGAAGTCCATTATCCAATGCCCATATCTCTGCCATTGTAACAGTGCAAGTACCATTAATAAGGCTGGAACCCACCAAGCATCTTCCTGGGTCACCAAGGATTAAACAAACCCCAGTTTGTCTCTTATTCTCTCCACTCTTGGGGAGGGAAAGCCCAACAAAAGCCACATATTTCCAACATGATCCTATTTAGGAGTTCTGAAATCTGGATCGCTCTCTTATTGCTATTTTATTTTTAAATAAATCAGCTTATAATTAGTTTGAAGGAAAAAAAAAAGTGTGTTTATGTCTTACTCTCCATACAAGATAATAGATTCACAAAAGAAAGGAAATTATAGGCAATAGTAAAATAAAAACCAATCAAAATCACCTTCCTAGTATTTGCCATACAATCTCAATTATGAGAAGCAAAGCCTCAATTTCACATGCATGCCAAGCATGTTTAGTCATACCATCACCTCATTTAGACTTTCTTTTTCTTTTCTTTTTTCCTTTTTAAACACCCCGCCCCAACCCACCCCCCCCGGTATAATTCATTTGGGAGATGGGACAATACCAATTGCTAAGAATTATGATTCAGGGAATGGTCTCCCTGTGGATTTCTTATAGAATTGAAATGTTTAATTTGTGCCTGTAACTGTCCACTGTTCAAGCTCAAACTTCCAATAACCGATTTCCCAATGTCTCAAATAAAACAATAGAAAAACTAAAGCAAAAAATCTCGATTTATTTTACCCTTCTAAATTTCTTACCGTGCTAACATTTTCAATCAGACCCATTTCGCAAACAGTGCCTACTTCAACTGAGGTGTTCATGGGGGTCTGCAAGATTTTCCTGATAAACAAACGACCCAGTGCCATCCATGCAGGCATAAATTTCTCTGCTTCCTTATTCAAATATCAACAAAAAAGGTTTTGAAGATCACTGCAACAGCATGTGCCGTAATACCATCAATAGACCAGAATGTCGCTGCAACTTAAGAATATGAGCAGCCCTGCTAGTAGTCTTTTCCCAACTATCCAAGAAAATAAACTGTCTAAAAGCTGCACGGCATATGCCGTAATACAATCAATAGACCAGTTTGGAGCATTTCAGTTTGGAAAATTTTATTTTCAACATGTCATAAATATGTCCAAAATAGATAAGAATTCATAAAAATTATAATCCCTTCCAATTAAATGTAAATATTTGTTTCAATACAAAAATGAACTATTAACTTATATATACCTAAATTTACAATCTTATGAGATAAGTGGTACAAAATTTTCACATACAAAGCAAAAAAAAAAAACTCACGTCTCGAATTCAAATTTACTAAGGAAGTAAGGAGATGGTATTATAGGCTACTGTATAGTAAACTTGAAACAACTAATGACCAAATAGTTTCACTATAAGTCAAAGTTTGGTGGGTCTAATCTACACAACCTGATTCCAACCACCAACTCAATTAAGTATAAAGTACTAAAAGTGCATTTATATGTTTTGCCATCCAAGTGTCCCATAGTAAATAAATAAATAAAGCAGGAGAGATTTTCACAAGGAATTATATTTAAATACAGAGAGGCAACAACCCAAATACGTTAAAAAGTTTCTCCTTCATCACAGAACCTGCAAAAATCAGTGCAAATTAGAGTTAGAGCTAGGAAAAAAAGCACATTTCTTTCCTTTCCTTTTTTTTTTTTTTTCCCCTCCATCTTTCTCAAAAACCAAACAGAAGACATGGATTTCGAGAAAGAAAAGAAAAACATAAATCAACATTCAAAATAAAATAGTTTAAGTGAAACCAAAAAAAAAAAAAAAAAAAAAACACCAAATGATTAAAATAAAATCTTCTTTTTCTCTTTCTCTTTCTCTCTATCTGTTGTAAAAATTAAAAAAAAAAAAGAAAAAAAAAGAAAAAAAAAGAGAAGAAAATAAAGAAGAAACTAATTGTGGAAGAAGTAAAAGAAATACCTTTGAGCTTAGAGAAAGCATTCAAATGTAGTGATAATTAGGACACATTGATGATTTTGTCAATTAATGGTAGAGCAAAATAAACAAAAGACAATAATGAGCGACAATCGATACATGCTGGGGGTGGGCTAGGGGAATTATATGCTGCATTCATGACTTTGTTGTGGAATATTGGGAATTAATATTGTTGATTACCTTTTGAATTATTTAAACATACAAGATAAAAAACAGGCATGCCAAGTATAATCTATGGATGGTTTCTATAAATGTCTAAGAATAGAAGATTGAAGGAAGAAAAGGGCAAAAACAACTGCATTGATAGATTATTTATAGGCTTTGGATACTAACCTCAAGAAACCAGATGCAGTCATCTGGGTTAGAGCCCTTCATAAGGATCATGATTCGATATTTATTTAGAAGCACGGCAGAGTGACCTTGGCATTGACTGGGTTTTGTACCCAACACATTAGGAATTATCCTGCCAATCTATCATTGATTCAAACACTTTGGACAAAACTTGTTTGCACTAATTCTAGTCTTTAGACTCACCATTTTTATGCAAATATCTACCAAAATTAGATTCAACAGAGATGATTCATACAGTACTATAAAACTTAATTGCGCTAATTCTCAAACTTAAAACTCACCATTTTTCCATGGATTTGTTCAACGAAGATTCGTCATCAGATCCCCCAACCAAATACTGAAACAGAACCACGGTAACATTTAGCTAGGAAAATCAATACTTTGAAACAAAAAAAAAAAAAAAAATTGCAATAAGGAGAATAAAACACTATTTCAAAAGATGCAAAGAAAACAGTAAATAGAAAACGATTTTGAAAACCGTTTTAGAAAGAGACCAAAGAAAATAGTTTTTAAAGCCGTTTTAGTTTAGTAATATTTAACAATGGTTATTTTGTGACCGTCTTTGATGGACATATTATTAAGACAGTTTTGAAAACCGTTTTAGAAAGAAACCAAATAAAACGGTCGACCGTTTAGTGTTAGACACGGCTGACTGTTTGTAGGCCGTTAGATGGGAGGGAATAAGAGGGACGGTGGAGATTAGTTTTTGAAAACAAAAAATCTCATTTTCACATACCCAAACAGCCGAAACCCCTTCTCATCTCACACGGTCCTCTCTCTCTCCACGGCGACCCATTCCGACCAGCCACTCCGGCGACAACCCCAAATCAGACGCTCCCTCTCTACACGGCGTGACCCTCCCCTCTCCACGGCGTCTCCTCAGCCGCCAGCCACTGCGGAAGACCCACGCCGTTTGGAAGACCCACTCTGGTGAGCTTGAAAACAGAACATGAACTTGAGGAGAGAAAAAAAAAAAAGAAAAAAAAAAAGAGCATTAACATGAAGCAGCAAAGGATAAATTGGGAGCATGAATTCAAGAAATAAAGAAACAAACTAGCAGATCACAAATTCCAGAAATAAATAAATAAGGAATAGAGCATAGCCTAAGTTCCAAAGAAAAAAAAAAGTTGAATTCTAGAAGGACCAAAAAAAAAGAAAAAAGAAAAATAGAGCATGAATTGGCAGAGACAACAGCAGAGCATACACAAAGGCGCAAAGCATGAATCTACAAAGAAAAAAAAAGCAGATAAAAAGGATGCAAGGAAAAAGGCGGCAAAGAGGAGGCGTCATGTGAGTGCTTATGAGGGAGACGCCGAAGAGGCACGTATGCTGGTGTTTTGTTGTTGCAAAGGATGGAGAAGGTGCCAATAAGAGAGTGCAAGTACTGTTCATATACGTCAAGTACTAATTTGGGGTTGTCGGAGGAGTGGTTGGTCGGAGTGGGTCGCCGGAGAGAGAGAGATGACCGTGTGAGATGAGAAGGGGTTTCGGCAGTTTGGGTATGTGTGCAAATGAGATTTTTTGTTTTCAAAAACTAATCTCCACCGTCCCTCTTATTCCCTCCCATTTAACGACCTACAAACAGTCAGCCGTGTCCAACACTAAACGGTCGACCGTTTAGTAGCATTCCTATATATATATATATATATACAGTCATGATAATATAAGGCCGGCCTTACGCAAAGTTGCGTAAGGTCGGCTCCATATGGCTAATTTTAGATTACAGTTCGTAAAACTGACCGTTGGATTAGATGTCCCCCCTCTGTATGTCATGCTTGCAAAAAATCACAGTGATCTGACGGTTGGTTTTTGAAATAACTACAGTTAAAAAAATGGTGATATTTTGAAGAACAAATAAGTTACATATTTTCACAATGGCATATTTTTAAAACCAACCGTCAGATCACTGTGACTTTTTGCAGGCATGACATACAGAGGATGAACATCTAATCCAACGGTCAGTTTTACGAACTATAATATAAAATTAGCCATATGTAGCCGACCTTACGCAACTTTGCGTAAGGCCGGCCTTATATTATCATGTCTTATATATATATATTAAACATATATATATTTATAATATAAACATAAATATATATTAAACATAAATATATTTAAAATAATACATTTATAAAATTCAATGTCCGATCGTTAACCAAATGATTCAACTAGTGACCCACACCATTTGCCGCGCTAGTCGGGTTTGATAATTATGGCCGGGTCTAATAATTATGGCCTTACGCATCATATATTGTTTACTATAAACTGAGAGCATAGTTATCAGAACAGGACTGGACATCGATCCGGACAAGAGGTCGGGTGGTCGGGTCACTGGTTCAACCATCGGGTCAACGGTCAAACCACTTAATTATAAAATATATATTATTTTAAATATATTTGAGATTTTTACAAGTATATGAATGTAATAAGGTTATATTTTATATATTGCATTATAATGATAATAATAAGTAAAGTATAGCCTAGTGGTAAAGGTTCTTATCCTCCATTTTTTAAAGAGGTTAGGAGTTCAAACCTCAAGGAATGCAACTTTCATTAAAAAAAAAATTGAATTATTAATTGACCGGTTCAAGGCCGTTCACTTCCTTATTCGGTCCAATAATCAACCCAGACCGGTTAGGGAGTTCGGTTCACCGGTCCGACAGGCCGGGCCGGTCCGGATCTGATAACTAGGATCGAAATATTGTTGAACATTTAAAAATGGTTTAAAACCGTTTTTCGTATGTAGAACATTTAAAATGGTCCAAAACTGATTTAGTATGTGGAGTAATAACAACGGTTATAAACCGTTTTCGAAGGACTACTACCCTTTGAAAACACACATCTTGAGAACGGTTCCGCAACCATTTTCAAAGGGTTATGAAAACGGTTTAATACCGTTTTCGTAGGATTTTTTTATAGTAGCGAAAGCAACACATTGAATTTGCATACAGTTTTATCACCCAGAATTGTAGACGTTTGGCAGCTACTCAAATCCAAATCAATCCCAATTGCCAAAACCTTGTGCTGCTCATCATCTACAAAAATCTCCTTAACTTCACCCTGATTATCATACACCAAACAGAGAAATATATTAGCCATATATCCATGATCATAAAAATGAAACTTGAATACCCATTTTGGTCTAAACTTGATCATATTTAGTTCTATACTCATACAGCCTTGCCATGAAAATTTCTTGCTTCAATATAAGCTCTGACCTGACAAATTTAGAATGACAGAGAAGAGAAGATCAGAATGCAGGCAGTAGTATAGATGTAAATTTGATTCTAAATAAATCAATCATCTTGCACACGCGTAAAGTACATTACTGTAGCATTTACTAAAATTGTACAACGTTGGTTGGTTCATATTAATTTTATAAATAAATTGTACAGCGTTAAGGTGACACTTTGCCATGTAATGACAAAGAAGTTTGTTGGATTTAATTTCTCTTCAGCACACTTCACTCCAGTGGGCGGTCATTTAAGGGTGAAGTCAGAAATATTTCTGACTGATTCACAGTACGTGCCATGTAATTAATTGATTTTTTGTTAGGTTTTAGCATTAATTTATCTACTACTTATTCTTCGATCACATTGTAATTTTACTAATTAATTTTGATTATCAGTAAATGATAATAAACAAATTGATTTTCTAAATTAGAAATCAGCACATTGATTAATTATTTTTACGATAGACATGCTATACAGCCCCACATTTGTCAAATGAACACCAAAAAAATATTAATGTAATTGGCATTTTGGAAGGTGAAAGGTTTATTAGGCTTAGAATTTGGAGAAAAGGCTTGGCTAGCTACCCAACAAATTAATCTATGGATTCGGGGAAGCACCTCAAGCTAAAAGGATTTTATGTATGAATAGGGTCTATATGTTAGCAACCTAGTCGAAAGTTTTTCTTTATCCATAATTGGCACAAAAAATAAGAATAAACAATTGAGAGAAATTTTCTAAATTTTCGAGTATTCTATCACCTTTTCTGTCCTAATTTAATTACCACATTTTAATAAACTCTATGTGGTCGTGTCGAACCACCACTACCAATTAATAAGAATGACCCGGCCCTAAAATATTATGTGTGAGATTTATTATAATAAACTAACCAATAAAAATGAAGTAAAGAATTGAATAAAGGAGAGAAGAGAATGAAGGAGGGAAGAAAATATAAACAATAAATAAAAATAAAGTAGAAACAACAAAATGAAGTAAAATATGGCAATGACCAATTGGATTAAACAAAAATATTGGAACATCCAATGTACGTTTTTTGTTTTTACCAACTTTGACTGTCTATACTCTAGAATGTTTTGAAATTCTTTCTCCAGAATAAATTCAACTGATTGGGTGTTTGTATTGTCAGAGATGATCACCGATTGGGTAGGCAGATTTTGCAAGCGCAAGACTGATAATAAGTAATTTGGTGAATACAGTGCGGTGGTAATGAGCATGATTTATCATGGGTTAATTTATTTGAACAATGTTTTAGATTTCATCAAACACTTTAACAACCTGGATCAATATTTGGTTTGATTTACTTGGCAACTTGAACAATGTTTCGGATTTTATAGGATTGTTTGTGCTGGGAGCGGAAATCCCATGAACTCGTGATAGTGTTTATGGATCATGCAAAAAAAAAAAAAAAAATCCGAATCCTTTAACATATATAGAAGAATCCGTACCTTTGAGATCTGTCTGGATTGATCTCAATGAATGACGAACTGCAGAAGATCGCTCGAGCTCTTCAAGCCTTCTACCGTATTCCTCCTATGCCAGAACGTGAAGAGAGAGTGACTCTCTTTGTGCTCTCCTTGTTGGACGGCTGCCTCTAGGGTTTAGAGAAAGTATTTCGTCTTAACCTAGAGGCTGCCCAACACGGCATATTTATAGGCTACAGTAGGGACCTAAAGGCAAATAAGTTTCGGGCTCCCA
>JAESVK010000975.1:102346-130911 GCA_017140935.1 Hamamelis virginiana
ATATATATTTGAAAAATAAAACCAGCAGCTATAAAAAATAGGACCCAAAAAAAAAACACAGCAGCACTGACACTTATTTCTCCCACAAATAAGCCATTCCCAATTTGTCCAATCTATACAAACCTACTCTTACGTCGTTGGGAAACTGCCCATCCATTCGGAACATATTATTCTCCCCCTTAGCACCACTTTTTGCCAAATAATCCGCAATATTATTCGCTTCTCTAAAACAATGATGAATAGTGAAATCAAACTCCTCTAAAAGAATCAACAATTTTTCCCAAAAATCCCAAAGATACCAAACTGTACACCTCTTAGATAAACTCAATTTACAACTACCAAGGAATCACATTCAATATCTATTGCTAAACACTCCATCTGCTGGCATAATATCAAACCCTCCAGTACCGCCCTCAATTCAGCTTCATTATTGGAACAATAACCAAAAGATTTAGAGAAAGCAAACACCATCTTGCCCGTACTATCTCTTAAAACACCTCCCCCACCACCACTACCTGGGTTTCCAAAACTACTTCCATCTAAATTTAATTTGAATCCGCCTGGGCTAGGCCTAGACCAACGTACAACTCGAGTGTTAACTCGACGTTTCTCCACAATCCGAATGTCTAAACGATACAATATAATAACATCTGAACTAGACAAACGATTAACCTTAGAAACATTCTCAGCCACTACACGAACCCAATATTTAATTGAGTTCCAAACCACACCCAAACTTTCAAATTTCCCTTCCATCTGGGCTACACACCGCCTCCTCCACAACCTCCAAACCACAATAATAGGAATAGTGCCAATAATAGTACCAACCTGTGACTGCTGCGAAGCTCTATTGAACCATGCTTGAATTCTTTCGCGCCATCTTTGCTGGGGCATAAATGGAATGGACATTTCAGCCGAGACTTTGCACCACAACCTTCTTGCAAACCGACCACTGCCCAGCACATGATCTAAGTCTTCCACCTTGCCCCTGTCACAACAGTTACAACAAGAAACTAAAGGAATGCCAAGTTTTTGTACCTGATTATCAACACTTAAGCAACCAAAAATCGCCTTCCATATGCATAGGGACATCTTCTTTGGGAGCAATTTATTCCATACCCATGAAGCCCACTCAAACCCCAGCATTCTGATTCGAAGAAGATCCCAAACCGACTTTTTTGAGAAGACTCCATTTCTATCCGGCAACCATAGCAGCAAATCTTTACTTTCCTTCAAAGATCCCACAGTTGCCATCACATTTGCTGCCAACTGATCACCTAGCATGTCTTGCAACCTGTCCACATCCCAGGCATCTCTAATAACCAGCTCTCGTATTTTTACTTCTGGACTTGCAACCTGATCAACTAGGCCATGTAAAGGACCTCCCTCCAAGAATTTATCATACCAAAACGAAAGATCTCCCTCTTTCACTTTCCATATAGAATTTTCTAGGAGATAAGGAATCCCCTCAACAACTTTCTTCCAGAAACATAACCCCGACAAACCCCCCAAGCACCAACTCAAGTGTTTATTCTTTGCATATTTGGCCCGAAAAAATCTTGCCCATAAGGACTCCCGCGTCATCACCTGCCACCCAAATTTAAGAAATAACGAACGCTGAACTTCCCCCAATTTTCTAACCCCAATACCCCCCTCCTCCACTAGAACACATAAT
Organism: Hamamelis virginiana; assembly: GCA_017140935.1. Taxonomy (NCBI): domain Eukaryota; kingdom Viridiplantae; phylum Streptophyta; class Magnoliopsida; order Saxifragales; family Hamamelidaceae; genus Hamamelis; species Hamamelis virginiana. Next base: position 104,022 of record JAESVK010000975.1, read on the forward strand.
GTATTCCAGGCTCTCCACCTTCTCTTCCCTTTTCCTTCATTTTCACCCCAGAAAAAAACTGAAAACAAACTCTGTAACTTCTTAATCACTAACTTCGGCATTGGAAGAACTGATAAAAGATGTATTGGCATACTAGAGAGAACATGCCTCAAAAGGATAAGCCTCCCCCCTTGCGACAATAGACAATTTTTCCAACCTGCCAATTTATTTTCCACTTTCTCTACTAACGGATCAAAGTATTTAACTTTAAGTCTTCCATCAACAATCGGAGCCCCCAGATAATAAAACGGAAATTGGCCTTGAGAAAAACCTGTCTCCCTCAAAATTTCTCTAGAGCGATGAGCAGACAAACTCTTAGAAAAATAAATAGCTGATTTATTTACCTTTTGCCCTGTCCACACTTCATATTGCTTCAAAACTTCCATCAAGCATGTTATTATTCCTTTAGAAGTATTGGCAAACAAAATAATATCATCGGCATAAAGAAGATGCGAAACAATGGGAGCATTTACCGGATACCGGATGAGAGAACAGCTTAATCTTTCTTTCAGCCACCTTTAATTTTATCATCTGAGAAAGGACCTCCTACATAATTATAAATAAATAAAGGGGGGAGCGGATCCCCTTGTCGCAGCCCCCTCTTCGACTTGAAAAAGCCTTTAAACGTGTCATTCATCATAATAGAAACCATGGCGTTGTCACACAATTCATTATCAAGGCACAAAAATTCTCCTGTATACCAAAGCCACGCAAAACATGCAACAAAAACCTCTAGTTCACCCTATCATATGCCCTGGTCATATCAATTTTCATCAACATATTCCCACCCCGAGATCTCCGATGTAATAATTTAATCATTTCTTGAGTGAGGAAGATATTTTGAAATATACTCCTACCTTTCACAAACGCTCCCTGTTCTGGGGAAATCAACCCTTCAATAACCTTTGACATCTTGTTCACAATCAACTTCGAAAAGACCTTGTAAATCACATTACAAAGACTTATGGGTCTAAATTTTTCAAAACTTGTGGGATCCTTCACCTTGGGAATTAAAACAATGAAAGAGGAAGTGTAAAATCTAGGCAACACCATACCTTGGAAAAACTCCTTTACTGCATTGACCACATCCTCTTGATCCAACTCCGAGCAAGATATATAAAAAAAGAGACCCAAACCCATCTGGACCTGGGCTAGAATCCGTAGGGATTGAAAGCAAGGCCTGATGAATTTCCTGATCTGTAGGTTCAGACCGCAGCCACCTTTGCTCATTTTCACCCACCACTGGTTGAAGCAAATGAGTTAAACTTGGATACTCCATCTGATCATCGTGTGCCAAGAAATTCTCAAAATATCTCACAGCTTCTTCATGAATTAACTCCAGCGTACCAAACGTTGTACCATCCTGGAGTCGCATTTTGGTCACTGTAGAGCCTCGTCGTCTTTGCACAATCACCGCATGAAAATATTTAGAGTTCTGATCACCCTCATCTACCCATCTTTGTTTGGCCTGTTGCAATAATCTTGTATCTTCTCTTTGTATCCATCTATCTAATTCAGCTTTAGTTTCAAGAAATTCAGACTCCAACTCCATCGAGCATTGATTTTGCATCTCGGAATCCAACACCTCCACTCGTTCCTCGAGTGCTTGAATTCTTCTTTTCACATAACCAAACACTTCTTTATTCCATGAACGCAGGTGTACTTTTATTCTCTTTAATTTTCCAGCCAATATACATAAGCCACCCCCAATCAATAGGTTCCTTCCAAGATCTCTCAACAACATTCAGAAATTCCCCATACGAAGCCCACATGTTTTGGAACCGAAATGGAGCCGGACCATATCTATTAAAAGCAACAACAAACTACACCAATAGAGGAGCATGATCAGATGTGCGCCTACCAAGAAACCGAGCCACGGCATCCCCGAATTTGACCACAAACTCATTATTAACCAGAAGACGATCTAGCTTTGCCCAGATTCTCGCCATTCCTAGCTGCCCATTACACCATGACAATTGCTTCCCTTCAATCTTCCAATCAATCAAACCACAAGAGTTAATACATGAGTTAAACTCATACATTGCATTCCTCGGTCGAGGATGGCCTTCTGCTCTCTTATCATCAGAACGTATAATATTAAAATCACCAATAGCAACCCAAGGAACACCAGAGCACGAAAAGCTACAAAGATGATCCCAAAGCTGTCTGCGAACCACCATAGAACATTTAGCATACACAAATGTCGCCAACAAAAGACTCCCATTTGTCGAGAATAAACCAGAAGAAGCTTGATTAGTAATACTAACCAAATCCATATTTAACTCATCCCTCCAATATAACCAAAAATTTCCCCCCTAATCAAAGTTTGACCCAAACTTATTGAAACCAAGCCTCAACGCCCACCTTTGAATTTTTTCAACTGCTAAAAAAGGTTATAGAACCACAAGAATAGAAATTTTATACTTACGAACCATTTTCCACAACCGTCTTTTAGAAATGCCCAAGCCTCGGACATTCCACACCAACATATTATCAATCATAGATTTAATTTTTTTGGTTGGGTCTTAGCCCTTCAAGACTTCCTCACAGCCACATCATTCCCACCTTTGTTCTCTGAGTCACACTGCCGAGATCCAGGATCTGAAAAATAATCTTTCGCACAATCAACCTCCGTGGAATTGTCGTCTTCGGAAAGAAATGCAAAACTATTCGTACACAACCCAACTCCATCCACCTCATCAACATCAACCTTGTCCGCATTACAAGAATCAACTCCATTCAACACAGCCCCTACATCCCGAACCCCTTCAACAGGCACATCAATCTCCTCAATTCTAATAGGTGCTGGAGCCACCACATTTACATTGGCAATGTCCTCAGCTGAGTTTACAGGCTCCCCACCCATCGGCAAACTCACATCCACGCCATCAACTTCCAACAAATTTTCGGACCCACCTGCACAACATCCAGAGTCGATCACCAACGTAGTATTCCTTTCCACTACAATTTGTTTGTCTTTATCAATAACCGCATCTAACGCCTATTCATCCTCTTTATTCACATGGACATCAACATCCACATTCTCTACCTTCCCCTCTTCTAAGACATTCTGATTACGCCCCACTTCCTTCCATATTTTACCCTCAACTTTCTTCCCTCCCACAATCATCCACTTCTTGTTCTCGATTTCGGCTTTAGGCCAAATACCCACTCTGCATACCACCTCTGTGTGTCCCTGCCGAAAATAATTTTTGCAATAAACCCTTTTTTCTCATATACCACTCCCTGCCAAATATGGGATTTTTGGCCAACAACAATAGGAAATCCCTCAACCGGCTCATCTTGTAAATCCACTTCTACGCAGATTCTCGCCCCCATAGCTCGCGTACGATACAGAGTTGCATTGTCCGTCCCTAGAAATCGCCCAAACTGTGTTGCAAGGCTCTGAAGGCAGTCCAGCCGGTATAAGTGTAGCTGCAACTCAGGGAGAAAAATCCATTGCGGAGCAATGAAAGACTCTTTCTTAACATCAAACTCCACCGTCCAGTTAAACAGAAGGAATTGATAACCCGCCACAACTCGCCCTTCCCTCGCCCAAGCATGAATATAATCTTTTTCATTCGCCAAATGCAATAATACATGATAATTATCCATAAAAATCACCATCGGCACCTCTCTAAATCCCCACGTTTTGATGATCTTCATTCGCAACACATCAATGGAGGGCCTCGTCGATGTAAATTTTAGAATAAGAGCAAACTTCATATCCCCAGCCGCCCGTTCCATCTTAACGTCAGAGAACACAAACCCTAGTTCCCCATTAATCTTCTCAGGCTTCCTCAATGGCACACGGAATTTCAGCTGTGGCAGAGGCCGTTGGAGTGCTTGAGCAAAAGAAAGCGCACCCTATTTCACCTCCCCAGCAACCTCAAACCCACCCACATGAATCTCAGAACCCATCCCGCTGGCAACAGAGGTCACCGGAGGGCCAGAGGCACATGGAAAATCTCGCCCACCCTCACGATCGTAACCCTAGGCGCGATTTCTTTTGTTAGGCGGTTGTGGAAAATGGTTATCATTCAACCATTTTCCACAACCATGCTCTCTCTCTCTCTCTCTATATATATATATATATACACACACACACACACATATTTTACTTAAAAAAATGCAAGACACCCATAAGTCCTAACAACAAAGATATGAAGATAAACAAACTCTTATATATCTTGGGAGGAATTTCAAACAACCACAGTATCAACATCAAAAACCCTTTCTTAAGAACCAACTAGAGTATAAGAGAGAGAGAGAGAGAGAGAGAGGGTAACAAACAGAGACAGAGAGAGAAGAGAGAGAAAGCAAGAGAGTACCTGCTTGGAGAGAAAAGACAAAACCATTGGGCGAAGAGATGCTTGGAGAGAGAGAACGAAAGCCGTAGAGAAATGAGCACCAGCACCATCGCACGCAGACAGAGAGAGAGAGAGAGAGAGAAAAGCTGCTTCAAAAAAAAAAGGAGAAGAAAATACAAGAAAAGAAAATGTAGTTAGAAGAGAGAAGAGAATCATAAGGGAAAAGTGGAGAGAAAGAGCCAAGGGAAAGGTAAAGAGAGAAAAGCATGAGGACAAAAAGTAGAAATGCTCGTCCTAATATTTTTCTAATTTTAATCATAATTAAAACACATCTCATCTTAAGTTCATAGTTTAATAATATTTTAGTTTAGCTGTGGAGAATTTATCTAAGACAAAAGCCCAAAGGAATAAGGGAAAATAAATAGAGCATGGTTGAATGCTTCTACTAAGAAAAAGTAACTGTACAAAAAACCCGTGTCATTTTTTTAAATATAACTTTCCCAAGGAATAACATGATTATAGCTTGGACAAAGCAGAAAGACTATTTATTTTGATAATTTTTGTTGTAATGAAAAATAACTGGGTTAAACAAATGATTATCAGAGAATCACTAATGATATGATCATAGAACAAAATAAAACAAGTCGCTAAAAAAAGAATTGGAAATAAAACAAGCATGTAAATATGGAATAGATATTTTCATATGGACTCATCTATTTTCCCAAAAAAATCCTAATTCATTTGCTAAAAAACCCTAATCAAGGAATGGGTTATTAGTGGTTAGAATTGGAACTTGGGTCAACTTGGTTTGATTTAAAGTAAAAATGGAATCGGATTTATCTAAGCCACGTATGCTTAATTTAGAAGAAAAACTAGACCAAGTTGTACTTAGAATCCAACTGAACTGAGAGGAAATTGGTTAGTTTCAAATCTCGGTTTAACAATATTACCTAAATCTACGTCTAAACAAGAATTATTTTGATGGAAGAAAAATAATAAGTTTCATTGGAGTTTGGGTGTATAATATTTTAATATAAAAGTACATAATCTGTTAGATTAATTAGAATTAATCACTGGATCTCTTTCCATTCCATCAAATGCATGGGATTCATGGCTTTCCCTTGTCCTTGTAGAGCCTTCAACTAATTTAATCATATATGATGTTGGACAGATTTGGACTTATGAGAACATGCATATAATGAGTGGGCCAATGATATCCCAGTGGAATTTAAGAATAGAGTCTGCTGCATTTCTGGATAGTAAAGGAATTTGATCACAAGAATTAAATAAATCAAACTTGTATTGAAAAGATCGACCAGTGAAGCACTCTCACCTCTCTTCCTATCATTTAATGAGTCACAGTCACAACTGTTGGGCCAAATATATATGGGCTGGACAAATTTCAAGTAGGCTTATTTAAGGGCCACAAGAAATTAAAGTCCATCAAGAAAATTGAAGTCCAACAGCCCAAATAAAAATCTGATGAAGATCCAACAGCAAGATGGCTACCATCAGACCAAGCATTTGACTAGCCCAATCCAGCAGCAGAGCTAGGACACGCATGGGAGGCCAAATTCCAAAATCAGCATCAGTTGAGCATCAAATGAGCATCAAACCGGCACCAGACCAGTAAGAGATCAAGAGGGAAAAATCAGCAAATCAATTGTGGGACTAAGTCAGCAACAGTTCCTATTTTTAAGGGATGTGGCAGCATGTTTTGAGGAAGCACAACAGCCATATTCAACCAGTAAGCAAGCATCTGGACGTGGCCAACAGCTCCAACATTTGTCTATAAATAGGAGAAGAAGGAATGAAGAAGGGACCACTCTCAACATCACCAAAAACTACCTGCTAGTTTACTTTTATCTAGTTTAGCTTCTAATTATTTCAGTTCCAGCAATTGTTATTTATTCTTATTAGCTGTAATCAGTCCTTTATTTTATGGTAATTTACTGCACTTCTTCATAGAGTAGCTCTCTTTAATTCAATTAAATTAGCCTGTCTCTGATTTAATTAATTTAGTTTGCTGTTACTTGCTCTTAAATTAGTTCATTCGATCTACTTAATTTAATTGCAAGTTCTTCTTTTCTCTTCATTTCATTCTGTAATTTTATTTTTAAAGTCCTATTTGCCAGCCATAGGCAAGAAAGAACCCTGATAAAGGGAATAACCCCACCCCTTACACAATCACCTACTCTCTTTTCATCCAACCTTGATTTTCAGGTGGCTTATTGATCGGTCGAAAATCAATATTGATTGATTTCTTGGCTTTCTTCTGATCAATCGGCTCCCGGGGTCGAAAGGATTGGCTTGATTTTGAACTATCCTAGTTCTGGCACGCCCGCGTACACCGAAGGCCAATTTTTGTGCAAACATATTTGGCACGCCCGGTGGGACACTGTTTAATTTTTATTCATAATGATGACTCGAAGCAAGAATAAGCAAACGGAAGGCGTTTCCGAAAGCGAGCAGCTTCCTGTTGGGGATGCCCCGCGAGGGGAGGTTCCGCTTCATGAAGGTGTTCGGCGAGAGGAAACTTCCCTACCGTTGCCATTGATGTCTCCATCTTCTGTTGGAATTTTTCAGGAAATAATCCAACGCAATAGTGAGAGCATGGAGACCCTCATAGAAAATAATGCAAGGATGTCGGGAAAATTACAGGATAATGTTACAAAAATGTCAGGCAATTTGCATGAAAGTATTGCTAAAATATCTAATGATTTTCGTGAAAATAATGCAAAATTGTCTGCTGATTTTCAGGAAAGTATCACAAAAATGTCTAGTGATTTTCGTGAAAGCAATGCAAAGTTGTCTATTGATCTTCAATTGAGTATCGCAAAAATGTCAAGTGATTTGCAGTTGGGGAGTGAAAAATTGTCAAGTAATTTGCAGGTACTTAATCAAGAATTCTCAAGTGCATTCGGATCAGTCAATAAGACTATTTTTGACATGAGCCGAAGCATAGAAAGAGGATCGTTCAACCAAGAACGTTCTCAAGAAAGTGTTGGTGGTAAATTAGATTTTCCTACGGCCGAAATGGCGGGACAGTCCTCGGGAAGCGCTGAGCACCTTAGGATGTCAACGCCACTTCGTTGCCCACCACCTGCTACTTTAATTGAGAATAGACCTCCAATCATTTCAGCCGCGTTGCCTGCTCAACAGTTTAGGAACGGCGTTGGGCAACCAAGGCCGGACCCAACGTTTAATAGGCAAGGCGGCAGAAATGCTTTTGATGATACACTCGGGGGGCAACAACCTTTCGAAATATTTGGAGGTCAGACAAATGCACCTAATTATCATAACATGCCGCCTGTAATAGGGCCGGCAAATCATTATCCAGATCAAGTGTCAATGGTCCCGCCATTAAGGCTCAGGGGGCAACTTCCTATGCCTCAAATAGGTGAGAACATTACACATAATAGATATCAAGGTGTTTTAGGCCAACCACCAGTGTTAGACCGCAATGATGTTTTTAATATGATTCAAAAGGTGGTTGGACAAAACCCAACAAGGAGAATGAATAGACCTATATATAGGAAACCTTATCCGGAGTGGATAGACCGTAATTATGAATTCCCACGAGGTTTTAAAATTCCTGAATTTTCTTTGTTCTCTGGTGATGGGAATCAATCTACGGTCGAGCACATCGGAAGGTTTACCATGCAATGTGGAGAGTTTTCTGTTAATGATTTTTACAAATTAAGGTTATTTGCAAGTTCTTTGACAGGGCACGCGTTTACTTGGTATATTAACTTGCCATCCAATTCTGTTTGTACTTGGCGAGATATGGAAGAAAAATTCCATACTCAGTTTTTTAGAAATGAGCATGAGGTTACTATGGCTGACTTGTCTAGATATAGACAATTACCTGGAGAGTCGGCTGAAAAATATTTATCTCGTTTCAAAATTGCTAGAAGTAAATGTATGGTTTATTTGCCTGAAAAAGAATTTATTAAATTGGCACAAAATGGGTTAAATATTGAGCTACGCAAAAAGTTCGATGGAATGGAATTTGAGGATTTATATGAATTGTCAGCTAGAGTAGCTAGATATGAATGGTTGTTGAAGGAGGAATCCCAAATGAAAAGTTCATCTTTGGGTACCCACTATCATGATCCAAATTACGATATTGCTATGGCTGAAATCATTACTAAAAAACCCATTGTATGCCAGGCCTTATTTAAAAAGGATAAAGATGTCCCAATTGTTCAATCTTCTGGGAAAAATGTGTATGAGACATCTAAACAGTACTCTTTTGATATATCTAAGGCAAGTGAGATTTTTGACCATCTTTTGAATGCTAAAGTGATAAAATTATCTGATGGACATAAAATCCCACCGCCTGAAGAATTGAAAAAGATAGAGTACTGTAAATGGCATAATTCGAAAAGACATAATACTAACGATTGTATTGTTTTTCGGAATGTGATACAGGATCATATCGATAAGGGGTTGTTAAAATTCCCTGACAAAGAGAAGCAACAGATGGAAGTAGAGGTGGAAACTTTCCCACCAACTTTTGGGCTCGGCGTAGCGTCAGTTGATTTTCGCCGAATGCTCACACCCATGTCACCATTTAACCAAAGAGGGTCAATGCGTAGCAACAACTAGATGAATGGTTATAGTAATGGGGGAGGAAGGTTCTTTCAGAATAATGGATGGGTTAATTTTCCGTTCAGACCAAGGAATCATTCACAAACACTTTGTCAAAGGTGTGAAACAGAAGTGCATCGGCCTAGATTTGAATGGAAGCCGAGAATGAATTTTCCAGGGGTGCAAAGCTAGCGGAGAATGCCAACACCGATTCAGCACAATATTCCAAGGATGGAAAATCAGCGTGTTAGGCCTCCAGTGCGCCAACCTGTGGTCCCTTTACCGCCTTGGGTAAATAGGCCAAGGATGGTGCGTCCTCCTCGAGTTGAGCATAGATGATGGGTGAGGGTTGAACATCCAAAATTCCCACGAAAATTGACCAAAACCCAGAAAAGACGACTACAGCGGAGAAAGTTGTTGCAAAAGAAAAAGTCAGCAGTCGTTTCGGCCGTGGCAGAAGCAAAAATCACGGCCGAAACAGCTCCTGTAGCCGAGATTCTAAGTAAAATTGAGAAAGACATGGAAATCCCGGTTGAAGAAGGAGCTCTTGGCACCTAACAGGTAGAAAATATATTGGGGGAATTACAAAGAAGCCTTGATGCAGAGGAAGGTGAGGGTTCTTGTTCTGAAAAAGACCGTGATGACCTGGAAGAGTTTGATATTCAATTCGGCACTATTCCAAAGACAATGTCTTGTAATGTGGCATTTGTCTTACCATTGATTTTTCAGGCAAAGGAAGAGAGCCAAATAATTGAATCTCAACATGGTGAAAGTCATATGGAGGAGGCTTTAGTTGAACAAACAAAGGCCTGTGCCCCTGTTCTGAGTACTGATGGTGAGAGAGCTACCTTTGAAAAACCAACTCAGAGGATGGCTCAACACCTCAAACCTTTGTACATTCAAGCTTATTTAAACGGATGCCCTGTTAGCAGGATTTTGGTGGATAACTGGGCCGCCGTAAATGTGTTGCCAATAGCGATGATGAAGAAGGTGGGAAAAGATGAATCCGATTTAGTGCCAACAGAGGTGACTGTGACTAATTTTTCTGGGGGCGTGACTGCAACTAGAGGAGTGGTCCCAATGGTATTAATTGTGGGTTCAAAGAAAATGACCGCAGCATTTTTTGTAATTGATTCAACGTCTAGTTACAATGCACTGTTGGGTCGTGACTGGATTCACTCGAGTATGTGCGTCCCTTCATCGTTACATCAGTTTTTGGTCCTATGGCATGAGGATAAAATTGAGGTGGTGACAGCAGACAGGAAACCCTTTGTAGTAGGGTCCAATGCAATTGATGCATGCCTTTACAATGAGGGTGTAGGCACGGTCAAGTTCACTGGTTTTGACAAATGTGGGAAACCTACTGGAATCACAGCAGCGATTGGTCTTCCGCCTAGAAAAATTTGTTCTCAAGATATCCGGACTATGGATTTAATTCCAGAGAGGCCGAACATATCTTGCTTTTTCAATGATAGTTATTAATGGATAGTACATCTTTGGAAAGTGATAATGATTCAGCAGTTCGGACTATTTTAGAGAAGATCCGAAAGTATGCTGAAGAAAAAATTACCTTGAATGAATCAGAATTTGTTTGGGAAGGGGAAGAAGTAACAGCTGAAGGGATTACCATGGAAGATTTGAAGTGTGCTCCTGAGAAATTAGAAGATGTGCAGGCTGAAGTTCAGGACTTGCTGCAAGAAGTAAATCTCGGGACTCTTGAAAATCCAAAGCCGACTTTTATTAGTCAGGCATTGGATGAAAATTTAAAAGCTGACATTATTACTGTTTTGCAGGAGTATTCTGATTGTTTTGCATGGAGTTATCAGGATATGCCGGGACTTGATCGGAGCCTCGTGGAACACAAGCTACCCATCAGAGAAGGATTTAGGCCGTACAAACAGCCCCCAAGGAGGATGTCCAACGAAGTGATTCTAAAAATCAAAGAGGAGATTGATCGATTACTGGAGGCTGGTTTTATTCGTCCAATAAGGTACACGGAATGGTTATCCAATGTAGTCCCTGTTTTAAAAAAGAATGGAAAACTTCGGGTTTGTATCGATTTTCGAAATTTAAATTTGGCCACCCCGAAAGACGAGTATCCAATGCCAATGGCAGATTTGTTGGTAGATGGTTCATCTAACAATGAAATACTCTCATTCATGGATGGTCATTCGGGGTATAATCAAATCTATATTGCTGAAGAGGATGTACCAAAAACGGCATTTCGTTGTCCAGGTGCTTTAGGAATATTTGCTTGGGTAGTAATGCCATTTGGACTACGAAACGCCGGGGCAACTTATCAGTCAACCATGAATAAAATTTTTGATGATATGATAGGCAAATTCATGGAAATTTATATTGACGATATAGTTGTTAAATCTAAAAAGAAAGAAACTCATGTTGAAGAACTTAGGATGTCATTTGAGCGAATGAGAAAGCACAAATTAAAAATGAATCCGCTTAAATGTGCATTATGAGTTTCAGCTGGGAATTTCTTAGGATTTTTGGTACATAAAAGGGGAATTGAGGTTGATAAAAATAAAATTAGAGCAATTCAAGGAGCAAAACCTCCCAGCAATAAGAAAGAGTTACAACGATTCATTGGCCAAATTAATTTCTTACGCCGTTTTATTTCAAATTCGGCTGGAAAATTAAAAGTTTTCTCTCCTTTATTAAAATTGAAAGGTCAGGAGCAGTTTGTCTGGAAAGAGGAACACCAATTGGCTTTCGATACGCTGAAAAGTTTATTGACAAAGCCACCAGTGTTGATAGCACCAGTGAAAGGGAGACCTCTACGGTTGTATATCTCAGCCGCTGAGGATTCAATTGGAGCATTGTTATCTCAAGAAAATGATCAGAAAAATGAGCAATCTGTGTATTATTTAAGTAGGATTTTATCAGCTGTAGAGATTAGATATACTTCTATAGAGAAGTTGTGTTTAATTTTGTATTTTGTTGCTACTAGATTAAGGTGGTACTTGTTAGGTTCAGTGGTTTATGTTATTTCTCGTACTGATTTAATTAAGTACATGTTATCTCGGCCTTTAATTCGAGGAAAGATTGGAAAATGGATATTTACTTTGTCTGAATTTTGTTTCTTGTATATTCCTCAAAGGGCCGTGAGAGGGCAAGTGTTAGCCGACTTTTTGGCCGATCATCCATGTCTTGATGAAAGTCTGATGGAGGATGTGGCGGAAATCGGATTAATAAACATTAAGCCTTGGAAATTAATTTTTGATGGCTCCAGAAATGAAAGAAAATCAGGAATTGGGATTGTGTTAATAGCGCCAAATGGAAATCATTTGGAATTTTCGTTTCAATTAGATTTTGAGAGTTCCAACAATCAAGCCGAATATGAATCGGTTATTGTTGGAATGGAATTATTATTGGAAATGAAAGTTCAAATGGTTGAGATAATCGGTGACTCCCAGCTAGTAATTAAACAGTTGGCTGGAGAATACAGATGCACTAGCTGGACGTTAGCTCCTTATTTCGCTTTGGCAACACAACTAATGGAAGAATTTTCTGATGTATCGGTTTATTATATCCCAAGAGAATTTAACCAAGAAGCCAACGAATTAGCACAGTTAGCTTCTGGGTTAAGATTGTCAACGGATGTGATGGACCGGACAATTTTAGTTCAAAAGAAATTTCTGCCATCCGTACGCCAAAGAGATAATGTATTAATTTGTGACCAAGAAGTGGAAATTAATGATGATTGGAGAACGCCGATTATCCAATACCTAAAAAATCCATATGGCACAGCCGATAAAAAATTGAAACACATGGCTATTAATTATATTATTTATGAGGATGTGTTGTATCGAAAATCGGTTGATGGTTTATTACTAAGATGTTTGGATAAAAATGAGGCAATGAAGGTTATGGCTGAAGTGCATGAGGGCATTTGTGGCGCTCACCAAGCCGGCATTAAAATGAGATGGCTAATACGTAGACACGGGCATTATTGGCCATCGATTATGTCGGATTGCATAAATTATGCTAAAGGGTGTGTCGCATGTCAGAAACATGGCCCCGTGCAAAAAGTGCCTGCAATGGAAATGCAACCAATTATTAAACCATGGCCTTTTCGCGAATGGGCCATGGATTTAATTGGTAAAATTTATCCCCCATCGTCTAAAATGCAGAGTTTTATTATTGTAGCTACGGATTATTTTACCAAATGGGTGGAAGCGAAGCCAATGAAGAAGGTTGATCAGGACGATGTGATCCAATTTATTAAAGAAAATATTGTTCACCGTTTCGGGTTGCCTGAATCTATCACAGCCGATTCTGGTACTGTCTTTACAGGGGATAAAATTGTATCATTTGCGAAGGAGTATGGCATTAAAATATTGAATTCTACGCCATACTATGCTCAAGCCAATGGGCAGGCTGAGGCATCAAATAAAGTTATTAAAAGTGTGGTGGAAAAAATGATTGAAGATAATCCCAGAATATGACACATTTTGTTATCCGAAGCTTTATGGGCCATTAGGACGTCTTTCAAAACAAGTATAGGAACTAGTCCATATACACTTACTTTTGGCCACGACGCCGTGCTTCCTTTGGAAATAACGTACCATCATTAAGAGTAGCATTCCAAAATAAATTAACACCGACTGAATTCTCGGAAGCTATGTTAATTGAATTGGAATCTATGGATGAGAGAAGGATGAGAGCATTGAATACTTTAACTATACAAAAGGCCAAGGTTGAAAGGGCTTACAACAAAAAGGTGAAAGGTAAAGTATTCAAGGAGGGAGATTTGGTTTGGGAAACTGTTTTGCCAATTGGGATTAAAGATCCTATGTTTGGCAAATGGTCCCCTACATGGGAGGGACCATTTAAAATTTTGGAAGTATAGGCGCTTATATTTTGTCTAATTTAGATGGTCAAAAACATCCAAGGGCCATTAATGGACAATTCTTGAAGCGTTATTTTCCTACCATGTAGGAAATGCATAAATCACAAACATAGTAGTAGAAAAATTAAGTAGGAATAGGAGTAGGAATTAACATTAGATTTAGTCAAAATAATGTTCTAGACAATTAAATAAAAGTAGCAAAAGATGATGATTGTTTGAATACAAAGCTCAAAAGCCAGGGAAGGCTTTCACTATATCAGCCCATTGTTGTTCAATCTCTGTGATATTTGTAAGAGCTGCAGATTTCGACTGGTGCCACCCCTCCACACTTGGAAGCGTTGCTTGGTAAACTTCCAACATAGGTGCAGATTCCCCAGCTAGCTCTGGCTTCGCTGACTCGATATTATCAAGTTGTTTCTCGAAGTCAGCGATTTTATCAACGACTTTCTCTCTGCGGGACTGGAGATCAGCAATCAATTGGTCAATTTCAACCACCTCAGAATTCAGTTTTTCAATGTCAGTTTGCACAGTGACAGAGGAGGCAACCAAAGAATCAAATCGGGTTGTCTGATTCCTCATAGTAAGTACCATTCCAGCAAAATCATTGAGAAAGGAATCGACATCTGATATTTTTCTTTGGGCAATCTCAAAATCCCGGTTCAAAGCATCAATATTTAGAAGTTGCTGAAGATGTCCTCTAAGAGCCACAGGAATGTCATCCGCAGAAAGTAGTACATGAATGGAATCCTTCAGAGACATTGTCCGACCCGGATGATTAATCTCCTTAAAAGGATATTTCAGCAAAGAAATCAAGATCTTCTTGGCATCTTCAATCTGAGAGGAAGTTACTGGAATTGATAATGAAGGTAGTGAAGGTGATGGAGTCGGTTGACTAAGAACACGGCGCAAACTCTCGAAGTATGCCGCTGGATTTGACATGGCACTTGTGGTTGGGGAATCGGCAGTCTTTTGTTTCTTAGAAGCGGGAGTAGCTGGTGTCTCAACAACTGGAACAGGGGCTGGTGCTGTGAAAACAGTGGCTGGAGCTGTGTAAACAGGAGCTGGAGCTGTGTAAACAGGGGTTGGTGCTGTAAAAACAGGGGCTGGAATTGCTTGAGCAGGGGATGGAGTTGTATGAACAGGAGAAACAAAAGAAAGTGGCATGGGCGCAATGTAAGAATCGCCCGTATCGCCAGTTTCATCATCAGCACGTGCAGAGGAGTGTTGAAGGCTTTGAGCAGACTCGGGATGAAAAGTGGGGGTGCGAGCTGGCTCTCCTTCCTCAGATTCTTCCTCTTCTGACACGATGAGTTTTCTTTTTGCTTTGGTAGATTTGCTCTTTGAGACAACTACAAAGACAAAAGAAAATAAAAAGTGAGGTATATGCAAAAGAGGTACGTACAAAGTAAATAGAAATCAAAATTCAAAAAAGATTACCTGTGCCATATTTCTCAACACTTTCTGCAGGAGCAAAAGCTTTAAGAGTCTTGGCTGAAATTGCAGAGAGAATGGTGCAAAAGAAGGCCTGCCACCAAACTTTGAAATCCTCTGTGGTGTTTGGAGTACATGGGGACTTTGAAGTAGAAAACATGAGGCTTTTGGTGGGGAGAACACTAGAAATTGAGATGAGATCTCTTTTGGTTGAAAAGGTGTTTCTAATCATGGGATTCTTTGTTAAAATAGAAAGATATGGAGGCACGGGCACACTTTGTACGAAACCAAATTGGCGGGCAAAAAGAGCAGGTGAGTATAGTTCGGAGCTGCATTTTTGATTTAAATTTCTAGATTCAATTGCTCCACCATAATACAGCTCTCGAGTGATCAAATAACTCGCCCAAAGTTTGGTCAAAACCGACTTGTTACTGGGAAGTAGAAGGCCATACGGTCGGAGCCAAAGTGGGAAGAAAGAAGAGTCATTAAAGGGAAAGAAGAGAGAATTATCCCTTGAAAAGTCAAGTTGACAAAAGAAAGCCATGCATTCAGAAAAAGATTTGCCTGAAGTTCCTGCCGAAATCCATCTACGGCTGAAACTGGTTTGTTCTATCTTAGGTACAGGATTTGGAGAAGGGCCAAAATCTTTGAAATATTCAAAAAGCCAAAATTGTAAGATCCACAGGGGGCCACCAGAGGGGGTAAGGCCAGCTTCTACAACATCAAAAAAGAGATCTATACAAATGGCTGAGAACAAAAGGAGCTAGGGCTAATTTTCGGCCTGATGCAAGTGCAATGGCTAAATTTTTAAACTCTTTGGTCATACTATTTGCAGAAACACAAAAGAGAAATCTATCTAGAAATTGAAGGAGAAATGCACAATGCTCTTGATCCGAAACCAAAGTACTACGTTTCTTTTCGGCTTGAATAAATTTACCGAAAGAAAGTCTAGTGTTTGAATCATTAAACTTCACATCAGTTGGGAGAAGTTGGAGGGAAGCACTTACCTCTTCACCGTGAGGAAACAAACCGGTGAGGTGTGTAATATCAAAAATAGTTGGAGCCATTGGTCCGCAACCAAAATAGAAGGCATTTGAGGATCGACTCCAGAAGCATAAAGCCGCGGCCATCATTGAACGGTCCATTGGCAGTGGGTGCCGAGAGAGCTCTATACATTCCGCGATTCCCGTTTCAACCCAACGTGCATGATGGCAAAAACGAACCCTATCAACCCATTCAACCCATTGAGGGGGAGCTTTGTTCCAAGTGCGGATCGATTTTGATTCAAACCAACCTTCCCATGAAATTGGTGATTCAAAAAGAAATTTTTCATTACCAAAACGTGGGAAAACTTGTCGAATCTCGGTGTCATTGAAGGGTTGTGTAAAAGAGGGGCCAAGAGTGAGATCATTTGAATTTGGAAGTGTAAAAACTTCATTGTCATTGTATGTACCCTCAATAGAAGAAAGAATGGTTGAGGGTGATGAAGGAGCTTCCGATGGTGAAGAACGCAATGGTGTAAATCGCGTTCTAACCATGATTCTTTGATGAGAGGTGAAATTGTTGATGAAATTAGTGGGAAGAGGAGGAAAGATGGAGTTATCGTGAAGAAATATGGAGGTTTTTTGAAGGTCAAGAATGGAGGAAATGGGTTTCGGTGGATGTGAAGAAGAGGAGATGAAAAGGTAGAAAGAGAAAAAGGATGCGTTTGGATCTTTGTGGTTTTTGGAAAGGGTGTATATTTAAGGAAAATATTTGGGCTTATCACCTGATGATAAGAGATTTGGCTTATCTACATTTTTGAAATTTAAAAATTTATTATCTAATTTTTAAATTCAAAAATGGGGGGGCAAATGTTGGGCCAAATATATATGGGCTGGACAAATTTCAAGTAGGCTTATTTAAGGGCCACAAGAAATTAAAGTCCATCAAGAAAATTGAAGTCCAACAGCCCAAATAAAAATCTGATGAAGATCCAACAGCAAGATGGCTACCATCAGACCAAGCATTTGACTAGCCCAATCCAGCAGCAGAGCTAGGACACGCATGGGAGGCCAAATTCAAAAATCAGCATCAGTTGAGCATCAAATGAGCATCAAACCGGCACCAGACCAGTAAGAGATCAAGAGGGAAAAATCAGCAAATCAATTGTGGGACTAAGTCAGCAACAGTTCCTATTTTTAAGGGATGTGGCAGCATGTTTTAAGGAAGCACAACAGCCATATTCAACCAGTAAGCAAGCATCTGGACGTGGCCAACAGCTCCAACATTTGTCTATAAATAGGAGAAGAAGGAATGAAGAAGGGACCACTCTCAACATCACCAAAAACTACCTGCTAGTTTACTTTTATCTAGTTTAGCTTCTAATTATTTCAGTTCCAGCAATTGTTATTTATTCTTATTAGCTGTAATCAGTCCTTTATTTTATGGTAATTTACTGCACTTTTTCATAGAGTAGCTCTCTTTAATTCAATTAAATTAGCCTGTCTCTGATTTAATTAATTTAGTTTGCTGTTACTTGCTCTTAAATTAGTTCATTCTATCTACTTAATTTAATTGCAATTTCTTCTTTTCTCTTCATTTCATTCTGTAATTTTATTTTTAAAGTCCTATTGGCCAGCCATAGACAAGAAAGAACCCTGATAAAGGGAAGAACCCCACCCCTTACACAATCGCCTACTCTCTTTTCATCCAACCTTGATTTTCAGGTGGCTTATTGATCGGTCGAAAATCAATATTGATTGATTTCTTGGCTTTCTTCTGATCAATCGGTGCCCGGGGTCGAAAGGATTGGCTTGATTTTGAACTATCCTAGTTCTGGCACGCCCGCGTACACCGAAGGCCAATTTTTGTGCAAACAACAACACAATGAAGATATTGAGAAGCTAGACATAAAATCGAGTTGGAGAGAACACCATAGCATCAAAATTCTGTAAGATGACTTAAGCATGGATTATAATGGAACAGAGAAGAGAAAATTTGGACAGCTATGAATTAATTTCTATGCTCAGACAATCACTACACAATTAAATTATTGCCAAATTATCTTTTTAAGTATTCCCTTGGTTCTACTTGTTTTACTACAATTCCTTCAAAGTTGAAATCAAGGCAACATCCATTCAGGTCAAAACAGCTCGATCAGTTCTTCAGAACCCGACCCGATTATAAAAAAATAAAAAAAAAATAAATTAAAAAAATTGGAAACCCTTGTCTGCATTTAAGCCATCTCCATTATATTCAGATTCGGACCTCCACTGGTGATCAACTCAAGCTTCACCCAACTCTATTTTCATGGGTAAAACTCACTACTCTTCCATACTTTGACATGTATCATTATTATCAAACATCATTCAAGTATTATTTGAGAACATACAAATCGAAATGATTCCCAACAAATCAAATAAAATCACACAAGTCAGGCCGCCATGGCCCAATCCGTAAGCTCACTGTGGGGCTCTGGTTTGAGGTGTTTTCCATGCATTTCTCTTGTGAAATCAGTTCATATGACTTAAATTTAATAGCACCCATCATATGGAGTAAGGGGAATAAGATTAGAATTGGAGTTTTTCCAAACATACACACATCTAAAAACCATTATTATTAAACCCGGACCGGACCGGCTGGTTCAACCGGTTGGACCGGGAATCGGTCCCCTCTCCGGCTGGTTCAACTTACAAAAACCCGTTTTTCAAATAAACCGTTCAACTCGGCTGTTCAACCG
Organism: Hamamelis virginiana; assembly: GCA_017140935.1. Classification (NCBI taxonomy): domain Eukaryota; kingdom Viridiplantae; phylum Streptophyta; class Magnoliopsida; order Saxifragales; family Hamamelidaceae; genus Hamamelis; species Hamamelis virginiana. The sequence continues at coordinate 122,983 of JAESVK010000975.1, forward strand.
GTTCAACCGGTCAAACCGGTCAAAAATCCGGTCAACCCGATTTTTTTTTTTTTTTAAATAATAATTTTTTAAATTTTTTTTAAGGTGCTAAAATGACTAAAATAGTCCCACTATTTGTAATGACTGCACATAAATTCAAATATATGAATTGATTGTACAAACATTTTAAAAAATATATATTTTGAATCATTTATAGCTTTTGTTCTAATAAATAATCAATTAAATAAATAAATAATATATTTATGACGTCACGGTTCAACCCGGCGGTTCAACCGGTTGACCCTTAACCCGATAACTTTTCCGGTTCGATGAACAGTCCGGTTTTTAAAACAATGCTAAAAACAGTACAAGTCCAGATTTTCAGTTTTATTTTCAAAATACAACTTGGTTATCATTTTAGATTTTTAATCAACACGTACACACAGGCACACTCTATATCTTACTAAAATCAATATATTGAAGAAGGGTGAGGATATCTTACTTCATAATAATAGAAATATGGAAGCAAAGATTAAATATACAAACAATTACTACACCCATATTGAGACCCATGATTAAAAACCTAGGAAGCTAAGTTCAACATTTGTTCCTACAAAATCAAAACCCCCATTTCCTCAAAATAAATATAAAGACAAAATGGTGAGAGAATCTCACCTTAAAGAAACTAAAAATCAAGATTCAATGGTAATTTCTTTCATTCAATAGCTTACTTTACATTTATAATTTAGTTTGCCTTAATTTCATAAACTAGATTGCTTTACACTCTTAATTTAGTTTCTTCTATGTTCATCATATTTTATTTTATGAGTTAAAATCCTATTGATTCAATTCATAGGAAAGAAATGAACCTGATAAGGGAAGATTCCCAACCCTTCACAATAGCCTACCATTTGTACAGTAGACTTTCAAGGTAGCTTATTGATTGGTTAAAAATCAATTTGTACAGTAGACCTTCACAATAGCTTCTCACATATAGCCATTTATGTTTTTGGACGGAAAAATGGCTTTAGGTTTTTTTTTTTTTTTTTATGTAGTAATTGTCTTAGATTGCTAATGAGTTTATAGGCATATCGGTGAAGTTTTATAATTTTTCTTAATATATTCTACTTATTATGAATTTTATTTACTATATAGAGAAAATAATTCATAAAAATTAAAATATATTGAGAAAAATTATGAAAATTCACTGATACGCTTATAGACATATTAGCAGTTTAGGATAAACACTGCACAAAAAAATAACAAGTCTAACATTATTTTTAACAGACAAAAGAGGGCAATTTGTTACATTAAAATAATTCAGGAATGCAAAGAGTACATCTATCTATATAACACTACTAAGAGTACATCTATCTATATCCATATTCATATCTATTTTTACTTTTATGATCCAAAACATGAATATTAATTACAGAATATGTATTTTACCGTTAGAGATGGCCAAAGGTTCATGAAAATGTTTTTGAATAGGGCGTTTGGATACACTCCTGTCTCCATATGAGTGGAATATCAGCATGTACTGATCCTAAACCGATGGACAACACATCAGCAGAGGGCACGATCGGATGGCTGAAAACAGAGAGATGCCAAAACGCAGTGTTGCTAAGTCGTTTTGAGTGGGAAAACACACCAAACATGCCAAACACGGCCTGACAATTTTCTTTCCTTTTGCTGAAAAATTTTCAGTTCGATTGGGTCGCAGAGCATGAAAATTTACTCGAGCTCTGCGCCATCTCCCCTGCCGGTTACCTATGAAGCATATGCAAAAGCACCAGCATATAGTGATTAGTGAGCTTGAAGGACTGCAATTAAGCGAGGGCGGCAAATTGTTCGGTCGGATTGTTGTGAGGCGCATTACTCCGAATATGTTGCTGCTGCTGTTACGAAGACGATTGTGGAAGCTCTCCAGGTTTGAAATTTGTTGTTTGGTTGATTCTGAAGTTTGCGCATTAGATCTAAGATCTGTTTGCTCAGCCACTGAGACACTAGGTTTTTTGGGGACATTTTATTTATTTTTCTTATTTACTTGTAAACGAGTGCAGGGTGCAGGGGTTGAGCCAGGATTTTGTAACAAGGGGTGCCAAAAATTTTTTTAAAACAATTTCAACGATACACTGATTTTTAATAGTTTTTACGATAATCTTTTTTTTTTTATATTTATTTAGATCAAACAATTACAACACACAAATAAATTAATTAATATTATTAAAACATCCAATCAATCCATAAATAGAATTTTTAATTAGTCGAGCACTGACAGCTTGAACATCAACCTCGTTGCATGGCAAAAAAAAAAAAAAGAAACTCACCCCAACCCTCATATCACTAATACATATATTAAATATATAAATAAATAAAACAGTTTAGTTTCAATTACTAGGGTTATTTTTATTCAATTGCACTCAAGGAAATAATTAATGAGAATGTGATCAATACACTACACATTGAATTGATGCATTCTATTAATTTCAAGAACATATCTTCCAAAGATTAAGCTAGGGAGATAACTTGAACATCTATTGCACCAAATATTTGACATTAGCGTATATTTTGGGCTTATTTATGAATTGGGCGGGAATAATATTTTCACAAAGAAGTAAAAACAATCAAATCTACATAGACATATCAACTTAAATTAAGGGCTAGAATTCTAAAAAATAAATAAATAGACTTCCAATTCACCTAATAATTAAGGGCAATTCTATTCGTCCTCCCTTTTTGTCCAATTTCTTTGTCCTTCCTAGCATCTAACCACCTTGGAGCAGCTATTTCGAAAATCGACCGTTGGATTTGATACTCCACTTATGTATCATGAATGCAAAAAATCACATTGATCCAAACGGTCGGTTTTTCAAAAAAATAGACTGTGATGATTTTTTTACAATTTTTTCATTATTGTTTATAATTTTTTTTCAAAATTGAAAAAACGGACCATCGGATTAATGTGATTTTTTGCATTCATGATAAGTATAAATGGAATATCAAATCCAACAGTCGGTTTATCGAAATAGCTGTTCCAAGTTGAACAGATGCACTAGGGAGAACATAAAGAGAAGACGAATGAAATTTTCCAATAATTAATTAGTATTCTTTGTTGGGCTCAAATTCCTCCCAATAGAGTTGTTGCAAGTGGTTCTTCTATAAATTTAAGGGCATGTTTGGAATGAGTGTGGGGTGCCATGAGAGTATGTTTTGATATTTGACCACAAGTAAATATATATAAAATAAAATAGCATAGGCATAATATAGGAACTTTTGAAAACTTGGGGGTGCCATGGCCTCCCTTGCTTTGGCTGTGGCTCCGCCCTGGCAGGGTGTGAACAAAACCGACCGAAATCAAAAGACCGAACCAAATCAATGATTTGATCAAATTATTTGGGCCAAAATTGGACGGTTTTTTTCATACATTTGGTTAGTTTGGTTTGCAAACTTGCATAAACGATGGGGCTTGGCCGATGCTCGGTAGGAGTATTTGTGATCCGATGGTTTATAATAATTATTTTTATTATTATAACTCATTTTAAAATATAAAAATGATGGAATTTTTCCACGGTGGTGTTATGATTTGAAGGATTTTGATTTCTCTTTTATATTGGCTTTTTACTTTGTTATTATATTGTTTAAATTAATACTCCGTATATGGATTTTTTATATTAGACAGGAACATTCTTTGTTGCTTATTGTGAAAATGTCCATCAAATTAATAATATTTGATATGGCAGATTTGATTTGCAATGTATGTGTCTCATTTCATGTGGCCCAAATTAATAAAATATGGTCCAAAATAATTCTTCAATTAAATAATTCAATAAATTATCCATTTATTTTTTTTGGGCGCGCCAAGTGGTGAACATGCTCAATCTATTTTGAATCCACTTTTGAACCCACCATTTGAGCAATAATTTTTTGCATTTAGGTTCAAAAAATGAATATGAATCCACTTTTGCACCCACAATTGGAGCTGCTGTGATAATGTTAAACAATATTATTAATTCTTTCAATCAATTAATATGGCATTCACTTTAATTAAGAGACTTCCAAATAAATTGAAAGTTTCCATTGTCTCATTAGCATGTAAAAAGACTGGGTATATTCATCCGATAGTATTGACTTCATTAGGGTTGCAAACGAGCCGAGCCGAGCCGAGCCGAGCTTTGGGTTGCTCAAGCTTGGCTTGGTCAAAAGCTTGATTTTTTAAGTTCAAGCTAAGCTCGAGCCTAAGTTAAATGAGCCGAGCTTTGGTATGTTTGAGCTTGGCTTGTTTATTATCGAGCTTGTTCGCGAGCTATTCACGAACGACTTGATTACAATAAGGGAAAGTTAAAAATTAATTTAGAAAACTTAAAAAATGACTTCTATATACTTGGTTTATATTGGAAATAAAAAACTCAAGCCAAAAAAATGAAGTCATGAATATATTGAGCTTACTCAAGCCTAAATTATAAAATTTTTTATGAGTCTAAACACAAGTTTTTAATGAACTTGTTCACGAACACAAATGAGCCGAGTCTATGTGTGCTTGAGCATGGTTTGTTTATTAAATGAGCCTAAATTTAGGGCTTGGGCTTGGGTTTGGCTTGTTTACTAAATAAACGAACTCGAGCCGAACCCTTATTGAATGCGTTTTCAAGTCGTTCATGAGCAGCTTTGCTCATTTGCAGCCCTAGACCTCATGTATTTATGTGCCATGTAGTTGTACTTAATTTGAAAAATTCTGATCTTCCAGGTAAATGATCGTGCCAAACAAGGGATGTTATTCTTTGTTAACAATCAAGATTTAAATTTATAAGAACTCATGCTATAACATCAATTCATTGAAAAAGTGATTGAGCACGGGTATCGTCCACAGAGACTAAAGGCTAAGTTACGAGAAATCAAGTGAGTTCAATTCCAGTTAAAAGAATGATCTTTAAGGATTGATTGGTTGTTTAAACTAATTGAAGTAAACATAGTAAAACGGTTGGTTAATGAGAGAAAAATCAATAATAAGAAGCCTCAGGTGTTTTGAATCCACTTAATTGTTCATTTATCATTTGGTTGACTTGAATTAGGGTTACAGGGGTTCATGATAGTGATGACTTAAACCACAAGAATAAACCATCAAAAATAGCATGCAAGTGGGAACTTAGTACAATCCGTCCAAATAAGGCATAACTTGTCAAACAAGGCATGCACAACCGATCCAAGTAAGGAATGGATGAACTAACTTCGTACAGGCATGTTCAATTAGTACTATTGCACAACTAATGTAATTGAAATCACAGAAAATAATTGTATTTGATGAATATTACATTAATGAAACGGATTGCATGAAAAACAATCTCCTAAAAGTTGTACAATCATCACAAACTTAGTAAAAATCTCAATCCAAATCATATCATATAATAAATTACAGAAAAAGCTTCATCTAATACCCAAGATTGGACTTTAGCCGCGAGATGATACGCCGGTGACATCCATTCCAAGTTTGTGCATCCAAATTCCAAGGTGAGAGGAGAGAGACCATGGAATCCAATATAGAGGCAAGTTTGCTAGGTCTAACTAACCTCTTATAAGTCTCAAAACAATGCTTAAATAGGTTTAGGAAACCCTACAAGCATATCCCCCATAATCCCCCTTGCAAAAGTTGCTAAAAAATGAGTTTTGCCCAACTAGGAAACTGCCCGAAACCCTCTCCTATCGATAGGCTTGCCATCCTATCGATAGGGTGCACAATCCTATCGATAGGGTTGGCATCCTATCGATAGGAGGAGCTTGCAGCTTGCAGAAAATGCATACAAAAGGGGGATCCTATCGATAGGGTGGGCATCCCATTGATATGGGAGCTTTGCAGGATTGCTAAAATGTAGAATTTTCCATACGAGGAGTGACCCTATCGATTAGGGGTCACCACCCCATCGATTGGCCTAGCATGTTTTCACACTTTTCCTTCATTCTGAGCTTCCTTCTTGCTTCCAAACTACCTTAAGACTCTTCTATCCTTCAAGCAACTCATATCATGCAAGAATTCTGAAGATCGTCCCTTTGCAGTTGAGAAAACTCTGGATTTGGGTGAAAATAACCCACAAAAGCAAAAATACACTATAAAAACAAAACTAACTAAATCAAAGCATTCATGATGTAAATTCCTCAGAAATCATCATCTAAATATTGAAAAAATGAAGCATGATTGTGAAACAATCAGTAAATTATTTTAAGGGAAAATTATCCAAAAGTCTCATTTTGAGTTATTTTTTATCCAAAAGTCCCAAAATCTTTTCACTTTACCCAAAAGTTCAAATTTCAGTATTATTTTACCCAAAAGTTCAAAAAACTTATTTATGCATAAGTTTTCCAAGCACTTCCAAAAAACTAATCTATACATCAGTTTTCTGGAAAATGATCAATCTATGCAAAATCAAAGAACAAACTTATAAGTTTCTTATTAAAAATGACTTTTGGGTAAAATGAAAAGATTGCGAGATTTTTGGGTAAACAAAACTTATTAAATAGGACATATGGGTAAACACCCCTTATTTTAATTTTGCTGAATACTCGTAGAAGATTGTTGGTGAAATTAATCAAATTCAATTCCTGCCCTTGAATTCTAATGAGCCAAAAACTAGGTGACAAATTCAATCCTAGATTTATAATACCACAAGAGTCAAGGTAAACCCAATAAAAAAAAAAGGATAAAATCTGCCAGGATAGCTAAGACAGTTAATGATTATGTTTCATGAAGTGAAGGTCGACCTAGGATCGAACCTTAACAATCTTAATTTTCCTGCATGACTCGGAGACCCATTCGGGTTGACCTAAACCAATTTGACATCCAACTCGATCCATAAAGACAAATCTACTTATTTTGGAAATTGTTTCTTCATATGAGAACACTTTAGGGTAAAAAAATAAAAAAATAAAAGGCGGTTAAAATGAGAGACATTGTGGTTAAAGATGTAAAAATAGATCATATGAGTTAATGAAATAAAACATAAATTAAAAGGAAAATCAATTTGGTCAATTTTTACCTTTTTGCCCTATATATATTTTTAAAACAACACATTAATTAGCTCTTTAGTCATAGATAAGCTCTAGATAGATTATTATGTGAAATGTTCATGAAAATTGACTCTTGTTTTGTGGACCTGTGTCTCTTGTCTAAGTATGATTCATGACTTCACATTGCCATAAAACGACAATATAGAGTTTGTTGGGTTCAACTCTACCTTATCCAGTTCACATAGTGGCGAGTGACTAGCTTGATCGACAGACAGTGTCACTAGCATGTGGCGTGTAACTCTGATCGTATTACTATAACATTTAATAGCTGCGAGTCCTAGTCACTCCTACAAAATATATCATCTACAAAAAAAAAATCAAAAAATAGTTTCTTTTCTCTTTCTTACATAGATTTATATTAGTTTTTTTTTTTTTTTTTTTTTTTTTTTTTTCCTATGGTCATTTTATCACAATTTTATAAAAAGTTCTATAAAAATTCATTAAAATTACTATTTGTAAATTTTTTTTTTTTTGTATATTGGAAGCGATTTGTTAGGAATTATTTAACCAATTTTTGGAGTGAAAGTAATTGTTGCTTTAAAAAAAAAAAAGACAATTTCAAACCAACTGTCGGATCACTGTAATTTTTTGCAAGCATGACATACAGAATATGAACATCTAATCTAACGGTCAGATTTATGAACCCAGCCGGATAATAGCATTATTATATATATATATATAGAAATGTTCTAGTGAGTATATGCGTACTTTAAACTAAAGTAAGTAAAGAACACAAACCCTTGGATTGGAATCTTGAGATGAATCTTCCATTAAGTGAATGGAAATCCAAGGACTTGTATTATTTGCTGACTTTAGTTAAAGTGCGCATATGCTTACTAGATCACTTATATATATATATATATATATATATATATATATATATATATATAT
>JAESVK010000975.1:165459-176540 GCA_017140935.1 Hamamelis virginiana
CCCCCCCCCCCAAAAAAAAAATAAAACCACCGAATAAGTTCCACCGTGATGACGATGGAGTAGCTAACTTCAAAATGCAGCCAAACACAATTAGATTTCTTTCTTTTTCATCTTCATCTTATCTGCTATAAAAATAAAAAATAAAAACAAAGTTGAAACTGATTATGAAAAAGGTAAAAGAAATTACCTTTAGCATAAAGAAAGCACTCAAAGAAACAAAGAATGAAAACAAAGTTGAAACTGATTGTGAAAGAAGTAAAAAAAAATTATCTTTAGCTTAGAGAAAGGATCCAAATGTGGAAATATTTAGAATCCAAGAAAACCGTAGCCTCAAACTGTTCTCTTTTTCTCTTAAATCAAACCATTTTTGTTTAAATATTTGGAAAACCCAAAAACATATATATATATATATATATATATAACAGAGGAAAAAAAAACTTTTGAAAATGCTGGCCATTTTCCAGCACTTTAAAAACCCATTTTTACCAAACACAGGGAAAAAATATAACCCCAAAAAGGTTGCCCTTGAAAAATCTGCAGCATTTTGGAGCTAAAAAAATTCCCTTGTTTTTCCATTTCACCATTTTTGTTGGCAACCAAACAAATTCTAGATTAGAAAGCAAACACCTCCAACCCTCCCTTCCAAAGAACAAAAAAAAAAAAAAAAAAAAAAAAAAAAAACGTTAAGATAAAAAATTAAAGCATAAAATATCCACCTGATCGGATCAAAGACGGTGTTGCACTGCCGCGACCATGAGAGAAATGGAGCAATATGGAGCTCCTATCTTGAGAGAGATGGAAGAAGAGATAGCCGGTGTGCTGTGAATGTGAGAAAAAAGTTCAGAGAGCTTGAGAAAGAAAGAGAGTGAGGCAGTTAGGGTTTTGGAAACTTCAGTTTGCTTGCTTTGGGAAGGAAACAGAGGGCTTGAACTAGCCGGCGGTAAAGCGTTACGTCGAAGGAGATGGAGGCTTGAATTCGCCGGCGGTAGAGCGTTATGTCTGAAATCCCAGTGAGCCATAGGCGAGCGAAAGAGAGCTGAAGAGGGGTTAGAGAGATGGAGAGATAGGAGAGAGAATGATGTGTTTTCTTCTTTTGAGAGACACTGTCCAAGCTGCTGCTGTAGGCACTCAGAACAAGAACACTTTATAAAGTGGCAACCAATGTTCCCACGAAATGTCCAAAAGCCCATAAAAAATGAAATAAAAAATTTCATTGGAAGGGGAAAACGGGAAATCAAATTTACCAATTTCCGTTAACCGGCTATTAATTCCAATTACCCAAAAACCAACAAAAAAACAAATCAGCTAATCACCAAAAGTCTCCAACCAGGGGCAAAACGGGAAGCAAAATTGTCCACGGACAAAACACGGCGACTTCCTAGGGGCCGGTTCACCTAGCACGTTATTTTGACTCCTATACAATCTCTTCATCTCCGCCCCTAATTATGCTTTAATCTAATGGCCTCTATTGCACTGATATTAAAGCCAAAAGACCATTTTTTTACACACTCTCTCTCCTGCCCAGTACTTTTTTTTTCCTGCCCATTACTTTTTCTCTCTCACTTACCTTCCAGTAGTAAACACAAAAACACCTCCTCTCCATTTGTAGCTCTTGCCGGCCTACCATGTCGCCTGCCAATCTCGCCGGCGATTCTCACCCCAACAAACCCATCTCCACTCGACATCGCAAATCCATAAAATCTCTTCGATCCAGGGCCGGCCCTGGGCTTTGGGTGGCTTGAAGCGGCTACCTAAAAGGGGGCTCATCTACATGTAAATTCTAAAGAAAATTTGTATCTTAATCACTACATTAAAGATTTTAGTTTCTTATAAAACAAGATCTATTATAGCATATTATAGCAGGGAAAATAGTTAAATAGAAAAGGATTTTCAATTGGCTCACTCCAAACCTCAACAGTACATCAACAAAAAAGAATAACTTAATGGTAGAACATACCATGTAAATGTTGTAGCTAACCAATATGATCTTTGTCCATTAACAAAATAGTATCTCCATCTTGTTCCACTGCATTCGAAACGAAAAGCAAAAAAGAATAAAAAGAATAAAAAATCATTGTATTATGGAATTGCCCAAAAAAACAATTTCAAATATAAAACAATATATATGACCAAATGATGAATCCTGAAAATAATAAAATCAAATAAATTGTCTTCTTTGTTTACTGAAAAAAAAATCCTAAAATTTTAATTTAATTCCCAAATTAGAAGCCCTAAAATATAAACCCTAAAATAAAAACCTAAATAAAAAATCCTAATATCACAACAAGTTAATAACAATAATAAATTCATATTATCATTAAGTAAGCCAAAAGCCCTAAAATTAAAACCCTAAATCAAAAATCCAAATCTCACAATAAGTGACCATAATAAATTAATACAATAAAACAAAACAATCCTAATGATTATCTAAAAAACAAAAAAAGTTAATCTTATAATAAATCAATAATAACAATGATAATAGGATAAAAGAGATTCAAAAGAGAGAAAAAAAATATATAAATACCTAAGAGAGAGAGAGAGGGCGGACAAATGCAAATGTCGTGGCTCGTGGGGCCGTGAGAGGAAGTGGGAAGTGGAGAGTTGTGAGAACTAAGAGGAAGTGGGGCCATGAGAGGAAGTGGGAAAAGAGAGTCCTGACTCGTGAGTTTCTAGAGCATACTGGAAGCTGGAAGGTGTTGATTGTTGAGGGAAGGGTAAAGTTTAATTTAGTTATGGGTGGTCTTTTATTTGGGCTTGAGGGAAGGGTAGAGTTTAATTTAGTTATGGGTGGTCTTTTATTTGGGCTTTTATTTGGGCTTGAAATGAGGGATTGGGCTTAAAAGGGAGTGGGTCTAATTTGTGGCATGTTTTTTGGACTTAAATGGCTTTTTGCTTGGGCTTAAAATGAGGGATTTAATTTGCGGTCTATTGACCCTATTGTATGAGCTTAGGATTAGGGGGCCTGTTTTTTGGGCTTCAAATTGGGGGCTTAAAGCAGCTGCTTTAGTAGCTTTAGCCCAGGGCTGGGCCTGCTTCGATCCGAGCTCCTCTTAAGAACCCTTCGCCGCTATCCTTCAATCATTGATGTCGATCTCTCGCTTTGTCCTCGTTTTGACAACAATTCATTGAACCTAATATCGATAATGTACAAGTCAACATTGCGTTTTATCAATTTATCGAGGTCTAAGTTTTATACGAGTGTTGGGTTATCGAATTTGATTGTGTTTGCTCAAATTTGGTGGAGATCGATCTGTCAAACGGAATAGAGTTGACTGATTCGGCGGCGACGATATTACTGTTGGCGAGGTGTAAATTGATTTCGGATATAGGGATTGGGTGTATTGCTATTGGGTGTAAAAAATTGAGGTTGATTTGTTTGAAATGGTGTTTGCGTGTTATTGATTCAGGGGTGGGTTTGATGGCTATGAAATGCAAGGAGATTCAGAGTTTGGATCTCTGTTACTTGCCGGTAATTTTACTTAATATTATTTATTTTTGTCATTTCCCTTTGCTTATTACCCTCTGTTTGGTTGCTGAGAAAATTGAGGAAAATGGAAGGAAAAGAAAGTTGAAGGGAGAGAGAAATGATGTGCATGGGAAATGGGTTTTGTTGGGGGTGAGAATTAAGATAATTTTCCGGCGACCATGACAGGCAAGGGAGATGAGTGGATTTCTTTGGATGAGAGAGAGATGAGGTGTTTTTGTGTTTGCCAGAAGGGAAGTGAGAGAGTGTGTGAAAAAAATAGTCTGGCTTTAATGTAGTGTAATAGAAGCCGTTAGATTAAAGCATAATTAGGGGTGGAGATGAAGAGTTTGTATAGGAGTCAAAATAATGTGTTAGGTGAACCGGCCCCATATATATATATAGAGGTGCTAATATAAGGTGCACCTGATGCAACTTGCATCAGGTGCCCTCCTCTACGGCCACCTGTGATGAAAATTTTTAAAAATTGACCGTTAGATTAGATACCCCTATAATGTATGTCCTCTTTGTCAAAAATCACAGTGATCCAACGATTGGTTTCCGAGAAAACTGACCGCTAAAAAATTATGACTTTTTTGTTCTTTAAACTATTATCATTTTTTAACAGTCAGTTTATCATAAACCAACCGTTGGATCACAGTGATTTTTGACAGACATGACATACATTATAAGGGTATCTAATCCAACGGTCAGTTTTTAAATATTTTCATCACAGGAAGCCGTAGAGGATGCACCTGATGCAAGTTGCATAAGGTGCACCTTATATTAGCACCTCTATATATATATATAGATCGAGAGTCATCTAGTCACCATATGCTTATATAAGCTTGAAGCTTTTAGATATTGTAGAATGCATATTTTGAAAAATTGACCGTTGGATTAGATTGGGGCTGCAAATGAGTCGAGTGACTCGCAAACGCGTTCGATAAGGATTGAGCTCAAGTTCGTTTATTTAGTAAACAAGTCAAACCCAAGCCTTAAATTAGGCTCGTTTAATAAACAAACCAAGCTCAATCACACCTAAGCTTGGCTCATTTGTGTTCGTGAACAAGTTTATTAGTAGACTCGTAAACAAGCTCATTAAAAACTTGTGTCTAGACTCATAAAAAAATTATAATTTAGACTTGAATAATCTCAACATATTTATGACTTTATTTTCTGGCTCGAATTTTTATTTCTAATATAAACCAAGTATATAGAAGTCATTTTTCAAGCTTTCTACATTAATTTTTAACTTTCCCTTATTTTAATTTAAGGTTGCAAGTTAATCACGCCGTCTGTGAATAGCTTACAATTAAGCTCAATAATAAACAAGTCAAACTCAAACATACCAAAACTTGGCTCGTTTAACTTAGGCTCGAGCTCGACTCAAACTTAAATAATCAAGCTTTTGACCAAGTCAAGCTTGAGCAACCCGAAGCTCGGCCTGGCTCGGCTCGTCTGCAACCCTAGAATAGATACTGTGCTTATGTATGCCATGTAAGCCAAAAATTACAATAATCCAATATCAGAATTTCAAAATATAATTATGAAAAATTGTAAGCGCTGAAAATCATCATAGTTTTTCTTGGTGATATTTATGAGAAACGGACCGTTGGATCATTGGGATTTTTGACAAACATAACATGCATAAGTACAATATTTAATCCAACGAGCATAAGTACATTATTTAATCCAATAGTCAGTTTTTTAAAATATGCATACAACAATTATTTACGGGCTTCATTCTTATATAAGCTTTAAGCATATGCTGACTGGATCATTTGTGTGTGTGTGTGTGTGTAGGAATGTTATTGCAAACCTTATATTTTGAAAAACTGGCTGTTGGATTAGATATTCCTCTTATGTTTGTCATGTCTGCCAAAAATATCTCTTTGAAAAACTGTGAGTTTTTGGTCTTCAAAATATCACAATTTTTTCATATTAAGTTTTTCATAATCCAACCATTGGATCACTGTGAATTTTGGTAGACATGACAAACATACAAGGAATATATAATCTTACAGTTGGTTTTTCAAAATAATGTCTGCAAGTGCCTTTAAAGTAGGTGACTTGATGGAATTGATAATAGCATTCATATAGAGGACGTCATTGCATAAGTTTATGTGAAGACTTGACTTTATATATATACTAGTATTGACCCGCGCGATGCGCGGAAACCACAAATAAAATTATGAATAGTAAATTAATTTGCACAGTAAAAAAATGAAAAGAAAATAATATTTACTCTTTATCGAAGTATGGTACATAAAAATCAAATTCATTTTAGTGGAAAAACTTATGAAATTAATAAAGATTCATTAAATATTAACATGAGGAAGGAATTCTATGAAATAAAGCACAACTAATTCAACTCTTCTTCAATTGCTTGCCCCCAATATTTGCCATATATCTGTAAAAAAAAAAATTACAATTTTTAAATAAGTCATACATAATGATGACTTATTTAAAAACCTCTGTTTGGTTATAAAAATGGGAAAATGGGAAAATAAAACGGCATATCAATTTATAAAAGTTAAATTTTTCATTGTTTGAGACCCAAGAAAACAAAACCCTCTGCTAAACTGAGCCTAACACAACTATTTGTCATAGTTCAGGTTAGGATCCAATTTTTATAGAAACCAAAACAATATAGATACTGCATCTATACATCACTAATCTATCACCACATATATAGAATATAAATAAATAAAAATTCAACCTTTATAAACTTTGCTCATAAAATTGCTGGGAGCGGAAATCCCATGAACTCGTGATAGTGTTTATGGATCATGCCACAAAAAAAAATTACATCCGAATCCTTTAACATATATAGAAGAATCTGTACCTTTGAGATCTGTCTGGATTGATCTCAATGAATGACGAACTGCAGAAGATTGCTCGAGCTCTTCAAGCCTTCTACCGTATTCCTCCTATGCCAGAACGTGAAGAGAGAGTGGCTCTCTTTGTGGTCTCCTTGTTGGACGGATGCCTCTAGGGTTTAGAGAAAATATTTCGTCTTACCCTAGTGGTTGCCCAACATGGCATATATATAGGCTACGATAGGGACCCAAAAGCAAATAAGTTTAGGGCTCCTAATGTAAATATTAAAACCTATTTACATTAATTATAATTCATTCCACTAAAGAATTATAATTGCACTCCCTAGCTTATTCGAAATTAAATTTCGAGCTTTATGTTATTAAATACTTATTAATCTCCCCACGTTAAGATTACAAATACCCGTTAATTAAATTAAATTACTGACAATATATATTATTTAATCAACATCTATTAATCTCCTTGAGACCTTCCACTTAACTTTTTTTATGCCATATTGAGAACTTAAAAAAAAAAAAAAAAAAAAACATAAATATAGAAATAGAGAAGAATAAGAAGAGAAGTAGAAGAAGGAGAACTTATGTACATTAACGATGGTGAATGCAAAAAGAAAACATACATATAGAAGAAGAGAATAATAAGAAGAAGAGAAGTAGAAGAAGGAGAACTTACGTGTATTATCTCTTATGGAGGAGGGGCTGCTTGGTTAATGGATGTGGAGATTATTGCTTGGTTATCTTAGTTTAAATTTGCATGCATTATCTCTTATGGTTTGAAATTAATTATTATCTTAATTTAAATTATTTATCAATTCTTAAATAATTAGAGAAGAGTAGGAAGTGATGTGGGAGTGCCACGTAGGACAAAAAAACAGCTCTATATATAATAAGAAGATATATATATATATATATATATATATATATATATATATATATATGGTAAGCATATACTTACATAAACTATGTAAGTATGAGGCTAATAAATAAGTGTGGGATACATATTTCGAAAAACTGATTGTAAGTTCCACTTATACATATCATGTAAGTATGCAAAAAATCACACTCATCCAAAAAGGTAGGTTTTTTCACAGTTTTGAGAAAAATTGTAAAAAAAAATAATAATAATGGAAAATTATAAAAAACTGTTATAGTCTGCGGAGTATTTTTTAAAAAAATACTGTTGGATCAATGTGATTTTTGGCATGCATGATATGTATAAGTGCATGGAATATCTAATCCAATAGTATGTTTTTCAAACTGGTAAGGCAGTAGGAAGAAAAGGGAGCCGGGCTAGAAAGAAAGGTTGAGTAGAATTGTTGCAAGAAAGATTAACCACATATATTTAATGAAATGAACAAAACAACAGAATGAAGCATTCACAAATTATTCACATGTAAATGCCCATAGAAAATACTTCAAAACAAAACCCTAAAAGCAACAATAAATTCAATTACATCAGCTGAAAACCGTTAATTCAAGTAGTAGTATCTAAAAGCTCCTCTTCAGGGATCGACAACACCAAGCAAGAAGGCTGAAGAGGCGAAGTCTCTGGCAGTTGGCGGCGATAATCAACTTCGTAAAGTCCACCTTGATTACGCTTTTGCATGGGATTAACTTGAACCGGTGGTGATGAAGAATTAGCTTACTGAAGCTTGGTGCTTTTCATGTCACGTTGAATTATGGTTTCGGGACGTTCAAGATCATCGCTGTTGATTTTATGGATTTGGAGAGGAAGAATAGCCTTATTTGTCTATGGAGGGCGAGGGTAAAAGAAATCAGTAGGGAAGAAGTAATACTGAAGACCGGCCATGAATGAAATTTTGTAGTAACTGTTTGATGATGAGAAGCTATGAAATTTTGAATAGAAAAAAAATAGGATTTGTTTTCTAATATCACAAGGTCTCTAGTATTTATAAAGAGTTAGAGAGAGAGGAAAAGACAATAAGTATTGATTGTAAAGAGTCGCGACTTGGGCTTTAAGCTATTAATGTTGCGCCTGTAGCGTCGAATTGTTTCCTATATAATACTTCGGTTTGGATGGCCCAAGTGTTTGCGCGTTTTGTCTTCCCCACTTCCATACAAATTAGGAATAAAATTTTTAGCCTCCCTTTTCTTCTTTTGATCAATTTGGAATAAATATTTTGAGAAATCAACCGTTGAATTAGATGTTCAACTTATACGTATCATGTATGGAAAAAATCACATTGAACAAATAGTCAGTTTTTCAAAAAATATAATTTTACGGTTTTTACAATATTATTATTGTTTTTAATAATTTTTCTTGAAACTCATTAAAAACCGATCGTTGGATTAATATAATTTTTAGCATGCAAGATATGCATGTATAAGCAGAATATCTCATCCAAAGGTGGGTTTCTCAAAATACATATTCCAGCTGGTCAAACACACCATGAAGACTAAAAAGGAGGTTGAATGGACTTTTCTAAAAAATTATACACTTCTCAATCATTTTCTCTAACCTGCTAGGAGCCTAGGATAGTTTATGATCGGTCATGAAGCAATGTTCTAATATTGAATTTGATGGGATTTGTGGATGATCTCGCCCGTCCTTTTGATTAGTTTGGATTCTACTTCACTGAAAATAGGAATGGGATATGGTATATATGCATGTTCCATACGTTATCTAAAAATAAGTAAGTAATTATTCTTTTAACTCTTTTTAATTTTCATTAATTGAGATATATGCCATATAAAAATTCCACGTCAACATATCATCTCAAAAAAAAAAAAAAAGGAACAAAATAATGTTACAATATAGAAAAATACTTTGACAATTTTCTCTATATTAATTGATTCGACAGTTAATATGATATTATCATATCAACATTATATGCATGAATCACTAATATATAATGTCAATTCACATGCATATATGTGTAATTTCATATCATTTGACATAGAAGAGATTGTAAAAGTTTTGATTTATTTAATATTATTTTTTAAAGAGATTTATTAATTATTAATTGATTTGGTAATTTAATATTAGTTGTCAAGTCAAATAATATACTAATGTGTTAATGTGGTATTAGGTACGTACTAGGCCAGTGAAAAAATGATTATATAACAAAATGCAAAGCCTAATCTTCGATCTACGAGGATTAATTTGTATTTTTTGGTGAAAGACATGTCCATGAATATTGTTATGTAGACCAAAGGAATATATATAGTAAGATATATTTACAAATACATTGATGTGAGGTTGCTCATAAACTTTCCTTCCTTCTTCCCCTCCTTAATAATCATCTTTCATTCATTCTCATCTCCTTTCATTTTGACTCTACCAACCCAAACATGGCTAGCTATATCTCATTGGCTAATTGAAAATTATTTGCTTTTATAATATATTTTTTTTACCTATCATTAAATTTGGTCCCACGCGTACTCTTTTAGTGATATGGTTCTATATAAATCCACATATATCTCTCATTTAGTAGTTAATATATTTAATTATCAGTATGCAATTATACTTTGCCCATTGACTATTTGTCGTTTTCTCGTTGTCCCAACTTGACTGAAAGGATAACACTACTACAAAAAGATGCAAAGACAACAGTAAATAGAAAACGGTTCTCGAAACTGTTTTAGAATCAGATCAAAGAAAACGGTTATGGTGACCATTCTTGTTTATTGATATTTAAGAATGGTTGTTTTTGTTTTTGTTTTTGTTTTTTTTTGTTTTTTGTTTTTTTTTTGTTTTTGTTTTTATTTTTTTTGTTTTTGTTTTTTGTTTTTTTGTAACCGTTGTTGTTGGGTATTTTATCAACACGGTTAATATAAACATTTTTATTAGGTTCACTCCTTTAAAAAAAAAAAATTACATTTAGTGGTTGCAAATGGCACTGTTTAAGCCATATATAAACCCTTAGTTCCCAATTCTACTAATTCATTTTGGCGCGATACAATGGCTTAGTTCCCTCCATAAACGATCGATGAGCTTTCTCTTCTTTCTGTCGAAACCCTAGACATCCAAAACCCTCACCACTGTCATCCCGTCGGCCGCCTGTCCGAGAACCCTCTTCATCAGTCCTCCCATCATAGGTGTAAAAAACCCCCTCCGGCTACCATTGTCTTCCAGTCGGTCACCATTATCTTCTCACCGGTCAGAAAACCCACATCCATTATAGGTGAACCCCAAAGCTCTCTTGTCTCAAGTCGGGTCTCGCACAAGCCTCTTCGTTTGATCTCCATTAGTTCCCTTCAGAAAACCCTATAGCTTTCTCTCTTTATTTGCCGAAAGAGAGATAACCATTGCTCACCGAATCAGAAACCCTATTGCCATAAACCCTCATTTCACAGTTTATATGGTTTTCACCGCCTAAGAAAGATTCACGGATCGATCTGGTCGCCAAAAGTAGCATGACGTGAAAGGTTCTGTGAAAACCACAGACATGGATGCGCAGCGGAAGAGAGTAAAAACAAAACTTTTTCGTTTAATAAAAACATCCATGTTCACAAAACCAATATGAATCGATTCAAGCATTAGGATCATGTATATAAAAACAAACAGTTAATCAAAGCAAATAAAAACTCACTTGATTGTGTTCTTCGGTGTAGGAATCCTTCGAGTTTCAAAAGCATGAAACCTCCAAAGCGTATCCACACGAGAGCAAGACTCCGAAAGCTTTCCTTGTCTTCCACAACTCTTTGTGGCAAGCTAGAATGGAGAGGGAGAGGAGAGAGATTTCGGCCCCTAGGGTTTCCTGTGCCTTAGAGTGTGTGAAACACTCTTATTTATAGACTTTCTCCTCTTTGGGGGG
>JAESVK010000975.1:236540-271013 GCA_017140935.1 Hamamelis virginiana
CATTTGCATGGACATATGGTAGAAATAAATGGTAAAAATGGGGTGTCGACAATAACCATTGCACAACTTATGTAACTGAAATCATATAAAACAATTGCATATGATGGACATTACATTAATAAAATGGCTTGCATAACAAGCAATCTCCCAAAAGTTGTACAATCATCATAAACTATGTAAATATCCTTATACAAATAAAACCAAACAATAAACTATGGAAAAAGCTTCATCTAATACCCAAGCATCGAGTCTAGCTGCTCATGTTCATAGTAGAACTGCCAGAGTTATTCAATCTTTCCATGTGCATCCAAAATCCAAGGAAAATGAGGAGAGATAAGAGAAAGAATCCAAGCAAGCATATTGGTAGGTCTAGCCCACCCTAAACAAGCTTAAAAGAATGTTTATATATCATACAGAGACCCCCTCAGTCCAAATTCTCCATAAGTGGCTCAAAAATAGATTAAAAAGTCGCGGGCACGCTTTCTGAGACAAGCCCTATTGATAGGCTTGGCCACCTTATCGATATGGGAGCTTGCAGCCCTACAGAAATCATACCCGAGAAGGTTCTCTATCAATAGGCTTAGAGTCCTATCGATAGGAGTCACAACCCTATCGATAGGGGTGACATCCTATCGATAGGAACAACTTGCAGTTGTCCATTTTTTTTTGCAGATTTCTCGACTGAGGAGTGATCCTATCGATAGGCTTGAGGCCCTATCGATAGGATTGAGGCTTTTTGCATTTTTTTCCTTCAATTTAAGCTCTCGCCTTCTCTTTTAACCCACTTTGGCACTCTTCTATCATTTGATCAACTCTAATCATCTCATTTCAGCTGTAAAAACCCCATATTTGGGCGAAACTAGCCTGTAAGAGCCAAAAACACTAATAAAAACGAAACTGAACTAAATCAAAGCACTTACGATGCAAATTCTTCTGAAATCAGCCTCTAAATACTGAAAAATGAAGCTTGATTGTGAAGCAATCATACCCTCCAACTTTGACTTTACCGGTCTCTAGCAAACACTGAAATAAACAACACTGAAGAACAATCAAACAATCAAATTACCAAAGAAATTAAAACTAAATAAAAGCCACTTTCGCAGGGAAACGAGATTGCATTTAGCGTATGCAATAAGCCTTTAAACCCCTAGGTTCCCCCTAGTAGACAAGTTATAGTCTTGTGAGAGTTTGCAGAAATGATACCCACAAACATGACTAACAAATATAAACACCTATACAATTCCAAAGAACTAAAACTGACACTGACATATCAAACAACTCAAATGAACAAGCAAGTTACTCCACTTAATTGATCATACACAATGCACAAACTGTTAACAAGTCAAGAACTAGCAAATTCCTAATTGTGTTAGTGTGAATTGAACCAAATCGAAATAAGTTTATTAGCAATATGAGCATACAATTCCAATATTGTAGTAAGTTTTAACTTCAAAACCTCACTGGATGGTTCACTCTCAAAAGATGATTCTAAAAAATTATTAAGCGATCCCATATAGCATCCCAATAAGATTCATATAAGTCAAAAACTTATACAAAAAGCACAGTGAATGAAAAAGATGATTGAGAATAAAAATACATGCATTTCACCAAATCACAGCACACATATCATATGGAATGAAATTATGATTAAAAGGGAAGAATATGCACAATATGAATAAAAAATGACTTGTTTTAGTTTGTAATTGACTTGGGCTACAAGAAGAAAAAAAACACCAAAATGAGATGACTTATAATATAGTTCAGGATACTACCCTAAGTCATCTCGCCCTAAACTAACCCATAAAACCCAAGTATAAAAAAGAATGACTCTATGACTCTGACTGTACTGACAACTGACAGATTCAAAATAACTAAACCAAAACAACCTATACTAAACCTACTGTCTACTATGCACCATCTCCAATATCATCTCGCTGCTCCACATGAGCTCTCATCTCATCATTCTCTGCTTGCTCAGTTTGCTCTGTCTCAATCGGTGCCTCTACTTCACTACCAGGTTCTGGTTCAGCGAATAATGCAAAATCTGCATCAGATAGAACCTCTCCATGCTGCATACGCCATAGAACCATCTGCCTGGATAACTGTCTCTACAGTTCCATATGAATAAATTGCTGCTCCTCTAGTATATGAAGGAGCAAAGACTCAACACTGGTAGGTGCGGTAGGAGTAGTATCAGGTTGCCCAAATGGCAACGTCTCAGATAACCCAGATGGCCCTTTCTCAGTAGGTGCTGGCTGTGGTGGGTGCGAAGCTGACTTCCCCTATTTACCCCATGCCTGAGCCTGAGACGCTTTCGCACTCCTCACAAGAGTGACTGGAGTGATGGGGCTTTCTCCCCATAAACTAGGCTAGTCAGAACGAACCCCCACTTCTGTACATAGCTGCGTGATCATATTAGGGAATGACATAGTATGAGGGGGTTGCCCTACAATGTAAGCACGAATCTCAAGGAAGATCATCAATGCAATGTCCATCTTTGTCTCTTCCATGAACTCAACCCATAGATGAATGGCCTCTAGGGGAATCTGACTGTCTGTCCTTCTAGGCCTCAAGTTGCAGTAGAGCAACTTGATCATCACAGCATAAATCGTCTTCATGTTGCGACTTGTGAAGGTAGTGCCCACTAGTAGGATCGGATCAACCCATACCATTTGGGCACACTCCTTCAGTGTCTTGCAGGGATGGTCCTCATCATCGTCAGGGGGAGGGTAAGTGACTGACTGAGGGACTAATCGCCCATATTCCAAATACTTTGCTATCCAATCAATAGTGAGCTCGATCGCATGTTTGCCCACTCGGGCGATAATCATCTCATCATCGTGCTCGTGCGGTCTTGTAACCGTGTAGAACTAACGGACTAGAGAGGGCTTGTACCCCTTACCCTTGGTCAACCAAGCCTTTAGCTCTCTCCATTCCAATCAGGTCACGATAGGATTTTCTTCATTGAATTTCGTGGTATCCACGTACCGCTCAACATTAAAGCATTTCTCTTTAAGAATATCAGCCTATGATTTATCATCACCTTTTTGCTTCTTCTTTGGTGGTGATCTCTCTCTTGTTCGTACAGAAGAATTTGGCTGACATAGATGTCAAGGGCTTTTTAAGGCCCCCAGTAATGCTGATGGTGGGATGGTCAAGGTCAAGCTCATACTCATCAAATATCCGCTGTCATTGGACCGAACATGTAAGGTGGACCTTGGTGGTCGCCTATAGCTTGGATCGGAAGGGGAATCGCTGTCGGACTCAGTGCTTGACTCAGAATCATTCACCACTGCCTTCTTACCTTTACCCACGTTCGGGTTCTTAGACCTTCGAGGTCTCAACTATGGGGGTTCATTAATTTCAATCCCCTTCACCGGTTCAGTCGCCGGTTTTTCTTTCTGAACAAATGTGGACTTGTCAAACTTGCCCTTAGCGGCCATTTGTGCAGTTTGCTTTTGCTTCGTCATGTATCACACCCTGAATCAGATTAATCCCACATAACACAGCAGGCAAAACAAACTCACCCCACACTTCCAATTCTCCACTATACAGCTGAACACAACCCAACTCTCCAAAATATACCACCAATACAGCCACAACAACTCAACAGAAATTACAGACACCAATCACAAATGTAGCAATATCTTAAACTAAATTTTGCAAATTATGAACTCACTGTAACCAATGGAGCAGTACTAGCAGCACAACATTGTTCAATAACAGAGCCACAGTTCATCAACTCATAGAAAACTTCCCCAAAGACCCACTACACCAACATGATTAACCACATAAACTGAAGAACCCTAACCCCAAACAAAATATCACCCAAACCCAATTCGAAACACTCCACTTACAAATATTCAATTAAGATAAAACCAAAAGTTTGAAGGCTTGAAAACACCCGCAACTGACCTTTAATCCCACAAACCACTGAGGATTAAAGAAAATCAATGGAGAAACACCCACGGAATCTTGCTAGAATTTTTGACCGATGGGAATAGAACTTGATGGTCGGCGCTACAGTGGTGACTGTAATGGTGCATGCACATCAGAAAGCTTAGGGTTGAATGAGAGAAAAGGAATATGAGAAGTTTGTGAAAGAAAGAGGAAAGAAAGAGGGGTGGCCGGAAAAGTTGACCGGCGATGGTGGTACGGTGAGCTGCAGCGGCAACAATGGCGATAGGGTTTGGGGTGTGGGTGCGTGATGGAGAAGAAAGGAAAGAAGAGAAGAAAATGAAATAGAGAAAGAAAAGAAAGAAAAAAGAAAGAAAAGAAAAGAAGTAAGCCCGCACGGCTTTTGTGATTTTGGTATATATATATATATATATATATAAACTGGGTTGAAGCCTATCGATAGGGTTGAGGACTTATCGATAAGTTCATGGCTCGGGCCTGTAGTGAAAGAAAGCTGAAAAGGAATACTATCGATAGGATATATGACCCTATCGATAGGGGGACATCCTATCGATAGGGTAGGTGACCCTATCGATAAGGATGCTCCAATTATCACACTTTCGAGCAATTTCCCACTTTTTATGCATTATGAGGAACCTTAATGCATTTGAACACTCAAAACTACTTAAAAATAATTCCCACGACATACCCAAACCAACATTTCCTTGGTTTATGAACAAAATGGATATATGACACTAAATAAGGTACGAATGGGACACGATTGACGTTAAACAACAACTACTAACTCAAAGGCTAAAAATCTCTGAACAAAAGGCTTAAAATCATATTCAAAGCATGCTTCAATGTTCCCAATTGATCACAATTCATCCATGATAACACATGCACCTAGTTAAGCAAAAATGCGATGCATAATCAACAATATAATATCCAAGTATGCTGAAATGAGTAAGATGAATATTTGTGCCCTCGAAAGACATGAATGGCTCAAAACATGCATAAATGGATCAAGTCTCTACTCTAAGTTAGGATCATTCTCATATACTCATATGCTAGAGAAAGAATTCATATCGGTTCGTGCATGTGCAATGTTATTAGAAACAAACTAATTCAAAAGACAAGTCGCACGATAAATGCATCAATATGATCAAATGGGTATTATGAATGCATAAACAATTGAGAAGTCATCATTAATGGCAAGAAATAACATCCTAAAAAAAAAAAAATTCATAGCTAATTGCAAGAACCAAACACATAAATCTTCCAAATAATGTAATCACAACATGAAACGCATGTGAACCACAACATGAAATGCATGTGAACCCCCCCTCCAACTTAAATCCTAGCATTGTCCATAATGATAGAGAAAATAGAACAAAAGCCGGCAAGGCACGGGAAATTCCAGCAACTAACCATGCAAAACTAACTAAACACAGTGACTCAATCAAGACCAACGCATGGGTTTCCTCCCAAGAAGAGCTAAATTTAACGTCTTTAGCCAGACGTGGTACAATTCCTCAATCAAACTCATAGGTGGGGTCCTCTAAATCCATGGACTTGACCACCATACTATCCCTAGTCATATCCCCATCACCAAGGCCCTTAATCTAAGGCTTAACCTTTAGCCATTTACCGTGAAAGAAGATCCATCACGGGGATTGCTAATCTTAATAGCACCATAGGGAAAGAATTTGGAAACCGTGTAAGGCCCATCCCATCGAGACCTTAGCTTGGCCAGAAATAATCGCAATTTATAGTTAAAAAGCCAAACTCTCTGATTAGGGTCAAAATATTTCCTAGTGATGTGTTTATCGTGATATTCTTTTATTTTGGTCTTATAGATTTTTGAACTTTCATACGTTTCATTGCGAATTTCCTCAAGCTCACTAAGTTAAAGTTTGCGGTGAGAATCTGCTTTCTTTATCTCAAAATTAAACCATCAGATAGCCCACAATGCTTTATGCTCAAGTTTGACAGGAAGATGGCATGATTTTCCATAAACGAGTCGGTAAGGGGACATGCCAATGGGAGTTTTATAAGCAGTGCGGTAAGCCCAAAGAGCCTCGACAAGTCTCAACGACTAATCTTTACGGTCGGGCTTGACCGTTTTCTCTAAAATGTGTTTTATCTCCCGATTCGACACTTCCACTTGCCCATTAGTTTGGGGATGGTATGGGGTAGCCACTTTATGCGTAATTGAGTACTTGGCAATAAGTGCCGTAAATGGCTTATTGTTAAAGTGCGAGCCTACGATGGAAAAGTTGTGAGATACTTCGACTAAATGTTTCCCCTAATTTTTGGACTAAACTGAAGGTTTGAAAATGAAAATGATATAAGCAAGCCTTGATTTGAAAATGTATTCTTATTTGAAAGGTTACGTGCCTTGAGAATTATTTTATATGTATTAAGTTGGAAATGGATGTTTCTTGGGACCGGTTTATTAGACAGTATTTTGGATATGGTTCTGACTCGGTTTGTGTCACAGGGAGGTTTCTTTATAAGGGCCCATGGTTCTGGGTGAAGCCTTAGTGCGGACCCGAAGTTTATAGCCCCGTAGTGGCTCGAGAGTTGACCGTGCAATGTAATAGTTGGTATCCTCGAGAGGTCAGACCTCGTAGTGGTCGGTTTTGGTGACGTTGGTACCGGTGGCTTGTTAGCCAAGAACCAGTAACTTGTAATACTTTCGCAAGCCTGGTTTCGATGGACATGCGATAGATATGGATGATATATGAAGCATGTGTTGTCGGTATGATATGTTGAGATACTTAATATGGATCTTTGACACATGGAATTGCTTGATATATATGTTTTTCACTGAAAGACCACACAAGTTTTTAACTGCTTTTATTTATTGTTTTATAAATGTTATGTGTTGTCCGAAACTATAACCCAGAGGGGGGTGAATAGAGTATTGGCAAACTTTAAAAATAATTACCAAATAAAATTATGGTCCAATTAAATTCAGCGGAAGATAAACAAGTTAATAAACATAATTGGAGATGAGAGAAAATAAGTTTGAATCACAACTCAACAATTAATATAACAAGTATAAATTGAAATGCAAGAGAAGAGTTAGAGAGATTCAAACACAATGATTTAACGTGGTTCGGTCCCCACATACATCCACGCCTCAAGATCTTTGTCTTGAGGATTCCACAATCCACTATGGATTACTCCTTAAAGGTGGAGAAACTTTTACACAATCTTCTTTACAAGGTGGAAGACCCTCACCCACAATCTTCTTAACGGTGGAATATTCCCACCAATGCTCACCAAGAGCACTACTTCTCAAGCTTGAATTTGATCACCAAACATCAAACTTCACAAGGGTTACAACCCAACACTTCTTCACACAAGATTACAAATGAAATATGAACAAAAACAAATTGTGCTTCAACAAGCTGATTTGTAATAAATAAAGCTCACACTAATATTTCTCAAAGATATAAACTAATTTTGGCTTCAAGAGAGAATAATGAATCTTTAACTAATATCACACAAAATGATGAATACTAGATTGATATTTATTTGTGTGTGTTCATTAGGTGATTCAGGACTCATACAATGACTATTTATAGACCCATCAAATAATATGGCCGTTAGGAGCATAAATGGAGCTAATTGGTTTAACAAAAACTAGCCGTTATTTGCAGCAGAGCAAAGTTAGTTGACTAGAACACAACACTTAGTCGACTAGTATTCAAATTTCATAAGCATTTTCATCTCCGGGCACGGTTAGTCGATTAGGAAGGAGGGGTTAGTCGACTAGGCCATTTAAAAATCCTTTGAAAAATATTCTAGGATCGTTTAGTCGACTAAAAAGGTGGGGTTAGTCGACTAGCAAGCTGCTTCTCAATAACATGGCTACT
Organism: Hamamelis virginiana; assembly: GCA_017140935.1. NCBI lineage: Eukaryota > Viridiplantae > Streptophyta > Magnoliopsida > Saxifragales > Hamamelidaceae > Hamamelis > Hamamelis virginiana. Next base: position 244,325 of record JAESVK010000975.1, read on the forward strand.
GACTTGCGTTTAGTTGACTGGGACAAAGGACTTAGTCGACCAAAAGGCAAGTTAGTCGACTAGTACACATGGTTAGTCGACTAGAACAAGATTTCTCATAATTTGGCAATTGTCATCATACTCGGTCGACTAGGTCAACTAGTTTAGTCGACTAGCTATGTTATAAAACCAATTAATGAGTTTTCTTAAGTCCAAATCAACTTCTAACACATGGACTAGTTAACTAAGTGTTCAAAGACATTTTTGGCTTAGTTCAAAATGTTTTCCAAAGTTTCCAAATATGTGTAAAACATTGTCTTTGAGTCTATTTAGCCCATTATGAGTTTGAATCAATTTTTGACCAAAATGTGATTTTCCAAAGTTAAAACTTATGGTCTTTAAGTCATAGTCAATTGTGCCAAGAGAGTTCAACCTATAGAGAGATTTACATAATAAATCATAAGCACTCTTACACAAGAAAGAAATCAAGATCTTCATAGTTGATTCTTCAAGTCTTTGTGTTTGGCTTGAGCTAGGCTTCATCTTTGACTTCACTCAACTTGTAGCTCTTTGCTTCATGCTCCTTAGTGAATGTTCAACAAGTTCACTTGAGCTTAGCTTTAATGATGGTTGAGCCTTCTTCAATTGACAACTTGAATTCTGTTATTATAAGCATATATATACTATAATGGATATATAAGAACTATAGGATAATGTTAATGAAATCAACAAGATTAGCTAAATAATCACTCTATAAAGTTTAACAATTATAAAGAGTGTATAACAAAGTATTTAAATGCACAATTGAATAATACAAAGAATAATGTTTGCTACCATCAAAATCATTCAACAAAGTTGGATTGAAGCCACAAGGTTAACAGTTATGGAAACTCTGTTTATTTAAAATATTTCATGTATCACTGTATTATTGTTATTGGTAGAGGTTACCTTATTCCTACTAAACAAGTTGAAGCTTACCCCTGCTTTTATGCAGCAGATTTCAGGTTGGCTTAGGGTTGCATTCTTGGTTTGGAACAAGCCTCTGCTCGAGGGTTGTTAGATAGCTACATGGTAGATTCTACATTTGGATTTACATAATTATGAGATGTGTATTATTTATATTTTCTTGATTTTGGGATTTGTCACTGTTTGTGGCATAGCTTACTTGCCAGGGATGTTGGCATTATTATATTTTGATTTGTTATCAATATATAAGATGTTCGAGACATTTGTATGAGCATAACATTTTATATTGTTAATTGTACATATATTTCTTGTATCTCGTGAGGAAATATGAATAAGCAGGACAGGATGTACCTCTATCTTGACACATGTTGACCTATCTGGAAGGGTCGGTACGGATGTTAGGTTGGGGCGTTACAGTACCTCCCTCTATTTCATTCAAATCTCATACTGCCTGTAATGAGACTCGAGAATTTCAATATTGACTTTTCTTAGTGGGGATTGGGGTCCCATTAAGAATTAGTTATCCTCACATAATAGTTTTTTGGATACTAACCCTTGATGAGTGGATAACCCTTTATCCTAATGTTTCTCAAAGCAAGTTCCAATCTTCCTTTAGCCTCTAAAATATAGTACCCTCACATAATGGTTTCTTGGATAGTATATTTTAGTTAAGTCATACCCACTATTCACACAAGTATGGTCAACATTCTGATGCGCGCCTCACATAATAGTTTTTTGGGATGCACTAGCTTCTCACCTCATGATATCCTATATGCAATAAGAAAAAATAAACCCTCAGGATAGACATGTTCCCACATATCTGCGGCCATACACACCCATCACAAGAATCCACTTACCTTATAAAGGTGGGAGGCTAAGATAAGGCCCATGGCTTCTTCCTTACAACTTAATTTGGAAATAAAGGGGTTTTTATAAAGGTCTCATTTATACAAACATATATCTCATGCATAACATATATATATTGATCACTTCAGAGAACAAGGGAGATTATTCCTTGTTAGTGATCAAGATTAATATATTTATAAAACCGCATGATTGTTAATCTCAATTCAATTGCGACTAGTGACCACGGGTGTCGAACCACTGGGAAAATGCAGGTTTATAATAAAAGACTATTAGAAGTAATTAAAGCGAAAGAATAATGTCAAATTAAGTTGGTGGTGAAAAATGCTCCGATTGGATCGAAGCGAAAATGCAGTAATTTAATAAAGCTGGTTAAAAATGCGATTACTTTGATGGAATGAGCGGAACTTGGGTGAGAATCCCATTGAATATCAATCATACAATTTATATTATAAAATCCTCAATATAGTAATTATGTATGGTGGTTCTTCCAACTACAAGAAGGAAGTCCCAAAAAGATTATGAATACAGGACCGGCAGGTTTATCCTTGAAAAGAATGGAATATCGCTATCCACCTTAAATGGGGATAAAGCATGCTGGTTTGTATTCATACCAATAAGTACCATTGCATAATTATATAATTGCAATCACAGATGTACAATTATATGATATTATATTTAGCGATAGTGTGCGGTAAAACCTTCACAACTATGCAATCACATAATACAAATAAAGGGATGTTTATAAAATAAAATTGCATAAAGAATCCAACTTCATCCTCACCCAAGCTTGGAGTATTAGCTACACATCAATGGAGGAGAATATCCTTTATCCATGACAAGCTCTAAGGGTTCACGGGATGGAAAAAGTAAAATAAAAGCAGTAAGTAAATGACTGAAGAAATAAAGAAAAAGTAACTGAAATAAATAAAGAAAATGGCAGAAATAAATAAATAAAAGGGCTGAAATAAATAAAGAAAATGGCGAAAGTAAATAAAGAAAAGGACTTAAGTAAATAAAGAAAATGACAATAAAAGTAAAGAATAATTCTCAAGTGAGAATTGAGCCATGCATTAAAAAGGAAAATTGCAGAAAGTTAAAGTACTGAAAGTAAAGACTGTATAAGTAAAGAACAATTCTCAAGTGAGAATTGAGCCAGGCATTAAAGGAAAAATTGCAGAAAAGTAGAAATTGCTGAAAAAGTAATTGGCCGAATAAAAAGTAGAATTGAACTGTAACATGAAGTCTATTAAAAATAACAGAGTAATGATTCAGAGCAAAAGTCTTGAACCCACTTTAAGTCGCCTTTACACGTGTATATATAGAAATAAAATGCAAAAGACCAAAATGCACTTGAAAATATCCCAAAATATTAAAGACAGCACCAGCCGCCTAAGGTCTATCGATAGCGAAGAGGCGCTATTGATAGTACCTCTATCGATAGCGAAATTCTGGCTATCGATAGACATGTGGCACTTTGCTTTACAATTTGCAGAGTTTCTTTTGCAGTTCTTTCGCACTTCAATTGGCTGCTGTTGATCTTTTCTGAATGCTCTTTAATCCGAGATGATCATCAAGGCTTCATAGGCGACGACTTCGTGTTCATAGAATCTGCACAGATTTCTAAAAAAAAGATATTTTACCAATTTGTACAGATTTTATACAAAACGAGATATTAAAACACAAATATATATATAAGAGAACACAGTAATACCATCATTTGAGAGAATGATTGTGATACAATCTCACTCCCCAACTTAGGGTTTGCTAGTCTCTTAGCAAATAGCTAAACTCTTAAGATGAATTTAAAACTAGAAATTGAAAAAGCCACTTTCGCAGGGAATCGCGATTGCATTTAGCGTATGCAACAAGCCTTTTAAACCACTAAGTTACCCCTAGTGGTCGAGTGTAGTCTCGTGAGGGTTTGCAGAATTGATTCCCACAAACATGAAATAATAAAAGAATCATGTGTTTAAAGAATTTTAAAGAATAAGAATATTATGTAAATATCAAGAGTTTCATCTACAGATATATCGATAACATAATTGAAAATTTTAAACACAGAAAATGTTATCTTTTACAGGTAATTAGCAAGTGTTCAATGTGTAGTGAGGATGAACTTGATAGAATCAAAATAATGCAATAAGAGTACGAGAATTAACCCTAAATAAGTTTCAACTTCAAATCCTCACTGATGGTCACTCGCAAAAGATGTTCACTCTGAAAAAGGTTAGTAACCCAGAGTTCCCAAATGGAAATATACAAGTATAAAACTTATACATCAAGCTCTAAAAAATGACCAATGAAAGATGAAATAACGAAGTTATATATGCAAAGATGCAGTTCATACATAAATAAAACTTAAATAAACAAGTAATCACAAGAGAATAGTGCACAAAATTTTTGAAATCAAAAAGGGCTTTATAGGCTTGTAATGTAATTGGTTGTAACAGAAGAAATTTTTGTACTGCAAAATTAGGATGGTTTGTAATATGTTCAAGGTTACTACCCTAAACCATCCTAAATACCCTAGACTAACCCTGACAAACAACTTAAAACTTTAATAAAAAAGAAACAATTATTCCTCTAAAAAGAACAACCACTCAAGCTCAAGACTGAGCATCATCCCTCATCTCATCATCCCCAGGTGGGACGTCAAATCCAGCAGCAGGCTGAGGCTCATAAAATAACGCGCGGTCGGCCTCAGAAATCAGCTAGCCGCCCATCCGTCTCCACATAGCCTGGAGCTGAGCAGAGTGTCTCTCCATCTGTACAGACTGTCTGTCAAGCTGCGCGGACTGACGGTCTAGCTGAGCTGACTGTATCTGCTGAGTCTGCGTCACTGATCTCAGTCCCTCAATGACCTGAAGTAACAAGTCCTGAGAGCCGACAGATGATGCAGCTGGCATAGTAGGTGCAGCAGGAGTCGGAGCTGGAGTCGCCGATGGCTGTGATGTAGAAGCTGGAGCAGGCTCTGATGGGTCAGCTGTCTCTGTACATGGCCTCTTCGGCCTAGCTGCCATACTCCTAGCTATCGTCGAGGGGGTAATAGGTCTCTCACCCCATCGCAATGGCTCATCAGATACAACACCCACACCCAAGGCAAAAGCGGTAATCATCTGGGGGTACGGCATGTTGTTGCGCGGCTGCGTGGCAACAAAAGTACGGATCTCGTTGAAGATCAATAAGGCGATATCCATCTCGTGGTAGCTCAAGAACTCTAGCAGCAGCCGCACAGACTCCACGGGGATCTGTGAATCAGTACCCCTCGCTCGCAGATTGCAGTAGAGCAGCTTATTCATAGCTGCGTAAGATGGGTGCATGTTCCCGGTCGTGAAGTGCAGTCCATCAAATAACTCACAGTCCACGCACACCATATCTGCACACTGACTCTCTGTCAGCTCCAAATAACTGCCCTCTACCTCTGTCGTCAATGGACGCTCGCATCCCAAATAGGTAGCGATGTCGTCGGGTGTAAACTCGACAATGCGGCCTCCAACCTCGGCCCTAAGTGTCTGTGGCTGATCCTCTGCCATGTGCGCTGATGTATAGAACTGACGCACAACACTGGCCATATAACCTGCACCCTTCCTCAGCCAGGTGCTGAGGTGTCTGTCCTGTAGGGTCTCCACAAGCAAGCCTTCATATCTGAAGGCTTTTGGGTCGACATATCGCTCGACGTTGAAGTTCTTCGCGGACAGGATCACTGGCCACGGTTTCGGAGCTCGACGGGTCGGTAATCTCTTCGACCCAGCCTCGGTCTGTGCGTAGCTCTCAAACTCGCGAGTCATGCGAGGCTCGCCAGTCTCGCCAATATCAGGGTGCTCATAAATAAACTCCTCCTCCACAAACTGTGAACTAGCTGGAGGCGCACTCTCTGATGGATGTGCAGATGATTGCCCTCTAGATGAGGGTCTCCGAATGGGAGCTGCTGGTATGTCGGACTCAGAACTGTCCGAAGTATCTGGCTCTGTGCGCTGGGCCTTGCCCCTGCTCGTATCTGTAGACCTCCTCGGTCTCTGAACTAGCTCCTGAAACGCCACGCCCTTCTCACGGGGCCTGCTAGTGGTCTTTTGACATACCATATCTCTGTACAGACAGTATACCCACAGCAGAAGTCACAACCAAAGATATAATAATTTTAACGAAACAGACAGAAATGAATTAATTCAGTCAACTACGGAACCCAACCACAACTCCGCAACAGCCTATCATCCAGGCTACATTCCTCAACACCTCCAAGCACACATACAGTAGCATGCATGCTCATGCAAAGCCTAACATCCAGGCCTTACCACAACTTCAGAATGTAGTATGATAATTCTGATGCATACCCCACGCCAAACAACCTAACAATATGCACAATTCAACTACTCTAATTATTCACACCCTAAAAGATAACTACCCAAGATGTAAAATATTCCCACGTATGAACTTACTAACCCAATGTATTTAATGATAAAAAAAAAAATTGTATTCCAAATGTAAAACAAAGTTCGTACAAAGAGTTAAGATGAAGTCTTACCAAAATGTGGGTGAAAACTGAAGAGAAGAACCGAGTTTGCTGGAATGGAAGTGCACGAAGTGGTGTAAGGCGAAAATATGACGTGAAGCAAACGCCCATTCTGATCGGTCAGAAAGATGAGGAATGCCGCGAGGATCGCAACGGAATCAAGCTTGAGCGAAACGGAGGCCTGAGGTGGCCGGAAAATGAGGTGGAAGGTGGAGGGACAAGGTGGCAATGGCGTTTTCAGGTGAAGAAGGTGGTGAAAATGAAGAGTTTTCACGCGGGGAAGCACTTTTCAGGCTGATGTTCGCGATCTCTATCGATAGCGCTATCTCGCTAACGATAGCCAGTACCCTCTGTCCCGCGAAATGAAAGGTTTTATTATTATTTTTTTTTTGAACTTGAAACCTCTATCGATAGACATGAGGTCTATCGATAGCGAATTTGAGATTTTGAATTTTTCAAAAATGGCTTATTTATAATGAAATTCACTATAACAGACCACTTTAATATACTATCTGAATAAGAGACACAACGTAACCCATGGCAGCTAAGTTATCGAGAAAAAAAAAATTGGCAACTTTTAGGCTCAAAATAGGGTATTACGGGGGTCTTATACTCTAGAAATAATATACACGGCACAAAGACTTGAAGAAAAATGGCCTTAAATCATTTTTCAAAAATTGCACAATTATTCTCGACTGATTATTCAGTTATTTGCATTTAAAAATACGCACGATTAACGCATTTACACAAGATATACAGCTAAGCAATAACCAAGGACTGAACTGAATTGATGAATATTTGAGTCCCACAAATGATCGAATGGTTCAAAATTTGCATTATTTGTCGCCAGTCTCCACTTTATAACAGGTTTTTATCAGATATTCTAATTTGCCAAATATGAAGATTAAACCAAGTTCGTGCATGTGTAAGATTGAATACAAGCTAATCACAGTAAAGTTACACTTAATGTATCGAGAATAAACAAATAGATATGATATAAATGCAAGAATAAACTCACAGTTTTACACATATTTATTTATCAAAATCTATACAAATAATCATTAGGTAATTAATGGTATAAAATGTACACAAAATGAGAAACAATAAATTATTATATATAACAATTTAAATGAATAAATAAATCAACATACAAAAGAGAATATACAAACCCTCCCCATTTAGAAGTAGACATTGTCCTCAATGTTGAAAATATTTCAGCCAGACGTGTGGGCAAGAACAAGGGAAAGGGGTGGGCGGGACTAAGTTTAACGTCTTCGGCCAGACGTGAAATTCCACTTTAGTCAAACTGATAGGTTGGGTCTTCCAAACTGACAGACTCAATTACCAAACCATCCCTAATGCCCTCACTATCGGTTATACCCTCAATAAATGGCTTAAGCCTTTGTCCATTCACAAAGAAGGACAAACCAGTTCGAGGGTTTCGAATTTCAGTAGCACCGTGAGGAGCAACCCGAGTCACTACAAAGGGTCCATTCCAGCGAGATCTTAGCTTACCAGGAAATAGCCTCAATTTGGAGTTAAACAGCCACACCTTCTTATTTGGTTCAAATGATTTTCTATTGATGTGTCTGTCATGAAACTCTTTCATTTTGGCTTTAGAGATTTTAGAACTCTCGTAAGCCTCATTCCTAATCTCTTCGATCTCATTTAATTGAAGCTTGCGGTGAGAACCCGCTTCCTTCATTTCAAAATTAAATTTCCTAATGGCCCAAAGTGCTTTGTGTTCTAGCTCGACAGGGAGATGACAGGGTTTCCCATAGACTAATCGGTATGGATACATACCAATAGGGGTTTTAAATGCAGTCCTATAGGCTCACAATGCGTCAGTTAGGCGCAATGACCAATCCTTACGATCAGGCCTGACAGTTTTTTCTAGGATATGCTTAATTTCTCTATTCGAAACCTCCACTTGCCCGCTAGTCTGAGGATGATATGGGGTTGCAACCTTGTGAGTGATAGAATATTTAGCTACTAAAGTTGCAAAGGGTCGATTATTAAAATGTGACCCTCCATCACTGATGATGGCCCTTGGAAACCCAAATCTAGAGAAAATGTTATCTTGGAGGAATTTCAACACCACCTTGTGGTCATTGATCCTAGTGGCTACTGCTTCTACCCATTTAGACATGTAATCTACAGCCACTAGGATGTATTCGAACCCATGCGAAATAGGAAAAGGTCCCATGAAGTCGATGCCCCAAACATCGAAAATTTCGACAATTAAAATAGGGTTAAGAGGCATCATATCCCTTCTAGACATAGATTCCATTCTCTGACAATTTTGACAGGACTTGCAAAAGTCCAGCGCATTTTTAAATAGCGTGGGCCAGTAGAACCCACACTGCAAGACTTTAGCGGCAGTCTTTTTCCCGCTAAAGTGTCCTCCACATGCTAAAGTGTGGCAGAACTTCAAAACGTCTTGCATCTCACCTTCCGGAATACACCTACGTATAACCTGGTCAGCACAGTACCTAAACAGGAGAGGATCTTCCCAATAATAAAATTTTATCTGAGAAAAGAACCGATCCTTTTCCTGTTTCGACCAAAGAGATGGTACAAGGCCTGTGGCATGATAATTCACTATATGAACGTACCAAGGTAAAGTAGAATGAGTGACGGCAAAAAGCTGCACATCAGGGAAAGAATCCCTAATAGGCGTGGGGTCGCTCTCTTCTTCTATTACTATCCTAGAAAGGTGGTCAGCAACGACATTCTCAGATCCTTTTTATCCATGATCTCAAAGTCAAATTCTTGCAATAAGAGAATCCACCGAATCAGTTTAGGCTTCGTCTCTTTTTTAGAGAGCAGGTACGGCAAGGCAGCATGATCTGAGTACACAATGGTCTTCGATCCCCAAAGATAGGATCGGAATTTATCAAGCGCAAAAACTACTGCAATCATTTCTTTCTCAGTCGTAGTGTAATTTAACTGAGCTTCATTCAAGGTTTTGCTTGCATAGTAGATAACATATGGGGCCTTATCTACCCTCTGACCCAACACTGCCCCCACAGCATAATCGGAGGCATCACACATTAGCTCAAAAGGAAGTGACCAATCGGGAGCTCGCATGATAGGTGCCGAGGTCAACATTAAACGCAACTTATTGAAGGACTCTAAACAGGCTTTATCAAAGTCAAAATCTACATCTTTAGCAAGCAGATTGTACATTGGTTTTGCTATTTTGCTAAAGTCTTTAATAAAATGCCTGTAAAACCCTGCATGTCCAAGGAAGGACCGGATTTGCCTAACAGTAGTGGGAGGAGGTAATTTTGCAATTAAGTCAACCTTAGCCTTGTCAACCTCTATCCCCCTACTAGATACTATATGCCCAAGCACAATGCCCTCACGAACCATGAAATGGCTCTTCTCCCAACTAAGAACAAGATTAGTCTCACAACATCTCTTAAGCACTTTTGAGAGATTAGACAGGCATTCATCAAAAGAAGGGCCGAAAACAGAAAAATTATCCATAAACACTTCCAAATATTCTCCTATCATGTCAGAAAAGATAGAAGTCATACATCTTTGGAACGTGCTCGGGGCATTACATAGCCCAAAAGACATACGCCTTAATGCAAATGTCCCAAATGGACAGGTAAATGTAGTTTTCTCCTGATCCTCAGGGTAAACCTCTATTTGGTTATACCCTGAATAGCCATCTAAGAAGCAATAAAAACTTTGCCCAGATAACCTCTCTAAAATTTGGTCAAGGCAGTGGGAAGTGGCCTTTCCTAGTCTTGGAATTTAACTTTCTATAGTCTATACAGACTCTCTAACCAGTGGTAGCTCTTGTAGGGACTAGAATACTCTCCTCATTTGCTATAACAGTAATCCCAGACTTCTTAGGAACCAATTGAGTATGGGAAACCCACTCACTATCAGAAATTGGGTAAATAAGACCCGCATCCAATAATTTCAAAACTTCCTTTTTAACTACCTCTTTCATATTCGGGTTTAACTTACGTTGGGCATCTCTTGAAGGATTCGCACCTTCCTCTAGATGGATACGGTGCTGGCAGATTGACAGGTCTATACCCTTTAAATCAGCGACCGACCATCCTATGGCTAATCTATGCTCTTTCAAAACAGATAACAGCTTACCTTCCTGTTCTAAATTCAATGAAGATGATATTATGACAGGCAATGTGTCACTACTACCCAAAAAGGCATACTTGAGATTAGCCGGCAGAGGCTTTAACTCAAGTTGTGGTGGAGACTCAAAAGACGTAGGAGAAGGGACACTGGCAATAGACGGAAGTGGCTCAACCTTAGGTCTCCAGGGCAATTTTTCTACAGAGAAGGTAGAATCTAAGACAAGATTCACCTCCATGAATGAATGCTCTATGTCATGGTCCTCGAACCCAAAGTAATTAAGACATGTTTCTAATGGGTCCTTGGACAGAAGATAAGGTGTAGCTTCCTCTACCACTTTATCACAAATATCAACGAAAGAACAATCCTCAAAGTTATGAGGTTGATTAGCTACACTATAAACCTGCAGCCTTGTTTTCATGTTTCCAAAAGACACCTTCATTATGCCAGTCCTACAGTGAAGGACTGCATTAGCAGTTGCTAGAAGAGGTCGTCCTATTATAACAGGGATTTGAGGCCTAGTAATATCAACGGGCTCCATATCTAAGACGATAAAATCTGCAGGAAAGACAAACGAATCTATCTTTACCAAAACATCCTGCAGTATCCCTCTAGGTACCTTAGTGGACCTATCTGTAAATTGGAGGATCGTAGGTGTGGTTTGGAGTGTTCCAAGCTCCATTTTGGCGTAAACTGAATATGGAAGAATATTCACACTCGCACCAAAATCAACTAACGCTCTATCAATGAAATGACTTCCCAAGAAACAAGGTATAGTTGGCGTTCCAGGATCTTTTCTCTTAATTGGAGCTTGGAATTGACACACATCACTAGCTATGTCAACAGGAGTTATGGTTTTAGACAGATGAACGCGCTCCTGGCGTTGCTGTGTGCACATTTCCTTCAAAAATTTAGCATATGAAGGAATCTGTTTAATGGCATCTAATAGAGGTAGATTGATATGAACACTTTTAAACACCTCTAACATATCTGACATGCTAGCCCCTTTCTTCGCTCTCCTCTCAGGCGCAATCAGCGCAGATGGGAATGGGGCTTTTGGCACATAAGATGCAAACGGATCGTCTAATGCTGCGGAAAAGTTATCCCTCGAAGCTTCAGACTCTATCTCTATTGCAGGCTCTTTATTTTTTTCTCTCTCTTTCTCCCCAACCTTATTGTCTACCACTTTCCCACTCCTCAAGATTGTAACAGCCTTAACATCCTCATTACATTGTGGGTTATGAGAAATAGAACTCTCAGCTACAAAAGCTCCCTTAGGATTGGCAACAGCCTGACTCGAAAATTTCCCTTCCTCTCTGCGACTAAATGAAGCCGCTAGTTGACCCATTTGGGTTTTTAACTTGGAAATAGATTGGGAATGGGAATGAGTGAGTTGTGCTGAAGCCTCTAGACTTTTCAGGGTAGCTAAGACTTGTTCCTCAAAACCAGGCGTTCTTAAAGGTTGTGGTGGTGGTTGAGTCACAGCTTGACTCTGATACTGGGGTGAAGGTGCTTGAGGAGCACCATAACTTGGGTACTGGGGTTGCATCAGTGGTGGTCTATAAGGTTGAACAACAGCAGGGTTACTGCTATATGTGGGTCTCGCCGGCTGACTAGGATTGGATCCTCTAGGCTGACTAGACCACTGGAAATTTGGGTGAGTCTTCCACCCAGGATTGTAAGTGTTGGAATATGGGTCATTCCTAGGTGGTGCATATCCTTGAGCAGCGTTAACCTGCTCTTGGACAAACTCTGGGTACTGTCCTGCCATAGGACAATATGAGGTCTCGTGAGCTGGGTCAGTGCAAATATTGCACACCAAGTTGACAGGTTTCACATGGGCTTTTGAAGGTTGCCCTTGTGCCGCTATTAATTGGTCAAGTTTCTGAGACAGAGCCTCAACTTGCTTGTTTGCCAAAACTTGGGAATCCACATCATAAATACCACCCTTTTTGGGAGGTGTTTTCTTCACTAAAGCATCATCATGGTTACCTAAAGACATCGAGGCCATGTGGAAAGAATCCTCACTCAATGCTTCAAATAATGCCCACATCTCATCCTGACCTTTACTCAAAATAGCTCCCCCACATGCAGATTTCACAGTCTGCGTGTCACCCTCAGTCAAACCTCTAACGAAAGACTCTATGATTTGCCACTTAGGTACATCATGATGGGGGCATAATCTAAGAAGCTCTTTCATTCTAAGATTCTTGTTCATGTTGGACGAAGTTTGTTATTCCTCGTCGCATTTGGTGAGTTTTACCAACAGAGTAAAATCTAGACAGGAATAATTTCTGAAGCTGTTCCCAAGTAGTGATAGGGACAGGGGTTTGGAGAGTACAAAGCCAGTGTTTGGCCTTATCTTTTAAGGAAAACGGGAATAAAAACAATTTCAGGGATTCTGGATGGAAACCCTGAATTCTAATGGTCGAATAGATCCCTAAGAATTCCTGCAAATGGTCGTATGGGTTCTCTCTATCTAACCCATAAAACGTAGGAAGCATCTGAATGGTAGCATGCTTAATCTCGTAGATGAGATTCTCGATGTGCGGAATTTGGATACAGGAGGGTGGATTAAAACTATTGGGCATGAAGTGATCCCTAAGAGTTTTAAGACCTTGTGGGGCTTGAATATTAGCTGCAGGTAACATGACAGTGTGTGCAGATGATTCAGCCATATCAAAATGATGCAAAGGTACGGACTCACTGGACTGTCTTTGAGAAGCTTTAGCAGCTCTCAGAGTTCTTTCTAATTCTGAGTCTATAGGAATTACGTTTAATGACAACGACCTTCTACCCCGCATAAAATGAGGTCTCCACAGATAATCAAGGAATTTAATAAACAAATAGTGAGCAGTTAAGCTTTAGCTTTTAATTGTTATTTTAAGCGCGCGGGAGTGAAGCTCCCAATTCCTGATTTTAGCAACCTGTAGTTAGAGGAAGAAGAAAAGGAATAATAAATAATAATTATAATATATATAAACAGTCTAAATGAATATATCTTAAGAAATATTAACAGTATTAATATTTACGACTCAAATTAAATCCAAATATTCTTTTTAAATAAACCATAATTTCCCCGGCAACGACGCCAAAATTTGATCACTTCAGAGAATAAGGGAGATTATTCCTTGTTAGTGATCGAGATTAATATATTTATAAAACCGCGTGATTGTTAATCTCAATTCAATTGCGATTAGTGAGCATGGGTGTCGAACCACTGGGAAAATGCAGGTTTATAATAAAAGACTATTAGAAGTAATTAAAGCGAAAGAATAATGTCAAATTAAGTTGGTGGTGAAAAATGCTCCGATTGGATCGAAGCGAAAATGCAGTAATTTAATAAAGCTGGTTTGTATTCATACCAATAAGTACCATTGCATAATTATATAATTGCAATCACAGATGTACAATTATATGATATTATATTTAGCGATAGTGTGCGGTAAAACCTTCACAACTATGCAATCACATAATACAAATAAAGGGATGTTTATAAAATAAAATTGCATAAAGAATCCAACTTCATCCTCACCCAAGCTTGGAGTATTAGCTACACATCAATGGAGGAGAATATCCTTTATCCATGACAAGCTCTAAGGGTTCACAGGATGGAAAAAGTAAAATAAAAGCAGTAAGTAAATGACTGAAGAAATAAAGAAAAAGTGACTGAAATAAATAAAGAAAATGGCAGAAATAAATAAATAAAAGGGCTAAAATAAATAAAGAAAATGGCGAAAGTAAATAAAGAAAAGGACTTAAGTAAATAAAGAAAATGACAATAAAAGTAAAGAACAATTCTCAAGTGAGAATTGAGCCATGCATTAAAAAGGAAAATTGCAGAAAGTTAAAGTACTGAAAGTAAAGACTGTATAAGTAAAGAACAATTCTCAAGTGAGAATTGAGCCAGGCATTAAAGGAAAAATTGCAGAAAAGTAGAAATTGCTGAAAAAGTAATTGGCCGAATAAAAAGCAGAATTGAACTATAACATGAAGTCTATTAAAAATAACAGAGTAATGATTCAGAGCAAAAGTCTTGAACCCCCTTTAAGTCTCCTTTACACGTGTATATATAGAAATAAAATGTAAAAGACCAAAATGCCCTTGAAAATATCCCAAAATATCAAAGACAGCACCAGCCGCCTAAGGTCTATCGATAGCGAAGAGGCGCTATCGATAGTACCTCTATCGATAGCGAAATTCTGGCTATCGATAGATATGTGGCACTTTGCTTTACAATTTGCAAAGTTTCTTTTGCAGTTCTTTCGCACTTCAATTGGCTGCTGTTGATCTTTTCTGAATGCTCTTTAATCCGAGATGATCATCAAGGCTTCATAGGCGACGACTTCGTATTCATATAATCTGCACAGATTTCTAAAAAAAGATATTTTACCAATTTGTATAGATTTTATACAAAATGAGATATTAAAACACAAATATATATATAAGAGAACACAGTAATACCATCATTTGAGAGAATGATTGTGATACAATCATATATCGCATACATATAAAGATTTAGACCAATCTTTATTATTAGTCCTCGATTATCCTCCCATTATCTTCCAAGAGGCTATGGTGGAATCATCTTAAACATATAATAAATAAGGTCTAGGCCCAACAAGCATAAGTCAAATATATAAATGGACCTTGGAATGATTATGGACTTTTAAGGGTGGGTTCAAGCTTTAAGCCAAAAAGATGAACCCTAGGTCTAAAGTGAGGATTGGGTGATCGTAATTAAAACTATATAACTATTACATAAAGACTAAAAGATCTTCTCAAGGTCTTGTAGTCCTCGCCAAGTCCTTCTCAAGTCCTTATTTTTCCTCTCATACAAGACTCCACTATATATCTAGGGTCCACCACTCGCCTTCTGGAATTGAACATTACAATTTAAAAAAGAAGAAGGGGATTAAGGGGAAAAGGGATACATAGGGATTGAGAGGGAAAGAGGCATGCAAGCCCCAAAATAATTACATCACCATAAATTTAAACTATTTTAAATACAACCCTTTGAATAAAACATTCACATCACATGTGGCCAATCACATCTCATTTAATTGGTCTTAAGTCCATAATCATCCATTCTAATTACACAAACAAATTATATAAAGTAAAGGCAACATACATTAAAAGGCAATGATGGCAATGGCATATGATTAATTAAAGTCATATTATTATTATTATCTCATAACAATAATAAAGTCAATACAATCTCATTAAAAAAATCTCATCATATCTCATATGATTATACTAGTTTCTTTCAAAAGCAAGTAAAACACCTCATGTAAAACATTGAGGTTTTAAATATATAGAATTTAATTTGAGAAATCATTTGAAAGGAAATCGTTGAAATGGATTGGCAGCGGAAGACTTGCAACAAAAATTTTAGTACAGTTGAATCCTCCATCAAAATTCAGCAGGATTTCGATTAAGCATCGGATCATGATTTTACAAACTAAGAATGAATTTATACAACTTAAATACATACTTACCTGAACCTCTTTTGTTTTAGCGATTGACGAACCCAAGCTCCAAATGGATGAAGCCTCTAATGGTATCCACACGAGCACAAGACCTTGAGAATCCTTACAACTCCTCAACACTTGAGAAAGATGCAAGCTAAAGAGGGAGAGGATGAGTCCAAGGTTTGGATAGAGAGGGAGATCTCACAGCCCTAGGGTTTCTCTCTTTCTTTTTGGCTTCCTCTATTGCGGTGGCTAGGTTTACTTGATGCTAGCTTAACCTTGCACCTTCTTTTATAGAAAATATTCCCTTTATTTGCTATTTGATCCCTCCCTTACTAACTATTAATAATAATGATCAAATTAACAACAAATAAGAATATACTCTTCTCATTAATTCAAAAGACTCTCTTATGCCCTTATTGTTTGTGACCCTTTGGGTTCACTCCAACCTAGTAGTGGTTCGGGACATCTCATGTTCCCTAAAATAAAAACTTTCTATTTTTTGGTTCAATTGGAATAATTCCAATTTTGCCCTTAATGATAATACTTACCATTAGGCCTACACTAGTCATGAGTGACATCTAACAACATATCATGACGTACCCTAGGTGTGGGTGAATAGCAGAACTAAATGAACCATTATTGTTACTTAATCCGTCATCCCCTAATGTCACTGTTAAGATAATAGATATGGTTATTAGTTAAACCCTATCTTAACAACTTGATATATGTTCCACAAAATATAATCTCAATACGGTAAACCCAATGAAACTCTTCTCACAGTTTAGCTATCACTCTGGCCAGAGATTCAAATTGAGAGTTATTTTTGTGAACTAATCCTGGCATTCTCTCTCATCAAAGTGAGAGTGATGATTCCTTATTGCACACTCATCTATCTTGATGCATAACTTATTAGAGCCAACGAGTACCGATTACAACATTATGGTTAAGGCTATATAAGATACTATCAAACCCTAGTATCCTATGCATAAGACAGCTATGGTGTCTCAGGTCTAAGGACTACCAATTAAATGGATGTAACATAAGAATATTCCTCTGACATAACCTCTATAAGAATATTCTTGCAGATCATGTCCAGTGTACATATTCTCTAATATGCACCCACAGATTAATTATAGGGTCACTACACTGATAGGAAAGACTACCTATCCTCCCATTGGAGTTAGTTTAAATATGTGCTACTCTTATTGGTTTATAAATGTCCACTTTAATAAACCTATGAGCAGGAAGTTCTTTAAAATAAATGTGTATGAGAAATATGAGTCTCTATATCTCAATAACTTGAGATACATAATTCTCTTATAATTTATTCATGCACCTTATCATATATATATATATATATATATATATATATATATAAATATACACGACAAGTTGAACCTTCAAATTAATGTAATATGAAATAAATATGCCCTTTAGGATTTGTTTTAAAGCATATCTCTAACATCATTATCATAATTCCTACCATGCAATTAACACTATAATATGTTTAGTAGATTAATCAACATTAACCTACAATGGTGGATGATTGCATCATGTATTTGCATATTTTTATTGCATTATTCCCACCAAATTATACATACTTGAGCCATTTATATTAGTGAATATATAGTTATAATGGTTTTTCATCTTTTTGTCGTTTTGTAGGTGAAGTGCCATAAAGTGGATGCTTTTGAATGTAAAGAGAGAGCTTGGATTCAAGCCTTGGAAGTCTTCAAAAGTCATGGGACTTTTATGACATACTTTTACGTATGTCTAGATGTCTCATATCAAATTTCAAAGCTAAATTCCAAATGGTTTGGGAGATATGGGCAAATGAAGTCAAGAAGTGCAAAATGCAACCAATCGGAGCAATTCTAAAAACTGATTTTCTCCGGATTGAATTAGACATGAGACTACCAAGGTTAGAAAGAAGACTTCTCAAGCTTCGCAGGCATATAAAGATCATCCAAATCCGACTCCGGACGAGAAAGATACAAGCATTTGAAGTCGTAGCATTTTACCGAGCAAATCTTTATTACCTATAGCAGTATAAGTATTATAGGTAATGCTCCAAGGCATTTTGAGCCCATCAATTTCCAACCACATCCCACTACCGATAATGTCAATTTGGATTATAGGTAATGCTAGCATGCATCCAATCTCATTTTGTCCAAGAATTGCACCACTACCGATAGTGCCAATTCGCATTATCGGTAATTCTAGCATGCTTTCAATTTCCGAATTCCGTAGCCATGCATTACCGATAATGTGAAAACCCAAGTTTTAAAACCTTTATTTTATTGATTTTTTTTGCAAAAAAAAAAATAAATAAAATAATAATAAAATCTCATATTTACAAAATTGCCATTAGGCATTTTTAATAAACCAAACACCCCATCCCCTTTCTTCTTCAATTCGGCAGCCAAGGGGAGACTCAAGGGAGAGAGAGCTAAGGCCGGGAGAGAGAGGGAAGAAGGGGAGCGGCTAACGTGGAGTTCTTCGCCGCCGTTTCGCCGGAACTAGGTAAGCTCGTTGGCCCTTTTTAGTTTCTTCTTCTTCTTTTCTTCTTGTTTTGTTTTCAAAACCCATTTTGTGGGTTTGATGTGGAAGTTTGAATTTGTGAGTAATGGATGGTTGAAAGAGTTTGATATTGGTAGATCGGACTTTATTGAGTAAGGTTTGAAGATTTTGGTTGGGAAAATATGGGTATTTTGAGTACATTTGATGTTTTGGGTTTATGTGGGTTTTATGCCTAAAACTTTGTGGTTTCTCAAATCGTACGCTGGATCTTCGTTATTTTTGGGTATTTTCGTGTATTTGAACTTGTTTAGCCTAGATCTAAGTTCCCACCATTCGGATTTGAGATAAGAAGTCAAAATGAGGAGTTTTTGTACAAAAGGTCTGGCTGTTGCTCGTTGGTGCGCGAACCTGGGCACTCTCTATTGATAGAGAGGAAGCCTCTATCTATAGGGGTTGCCCCCTGTACAATAATTTTTTTTTCGACACGGCCTCTCTCTATCGATAGACAGGCTCTCTGGTCTATCGATAGAGCCTCTCTATCGATAGGGCATCGATAGAGTATCTATCGATTAAGGCTTCTTTTCTTCTTTTTCGCTTCTTTCCTCCTTCGTTTGCTTGGGTATCACCGAGCCACCACTGAATGAGTATGATTAAAGTCTTTTGGGTTGAAAGATAGAGTTTGAGAGGTGATTAAGCCTAAAATGAAGTCTACATCGACTTTCGTGGAAATGTTAGTGATGTACATGTATCTTTATTATTTCATTTTCAGATATGGGAACCCGTGGGACGAACACTATGCATCGTAACTAGCTTTCACATGTAAAGATTGATTGGAGACCAAACCTTTGAGGTAGGAATACACATATTCTTACTAATACTGATGATAGATTTGTTTTCAATACTTTATTTGTGATAATAAATGTGAAAACCTTTTATAAAACCTTGATGCATAATTCCTCTTTTCTTTATATGAAATGTTATGTGGTTAGAATGTGCAAGTATGCCATGATATTATGTTATGTTGATATGATACCATGATTGATCTGTTTTATGTTATGTGGATTGTACGTATATATATGGATATGATTGAGACAGAGTCAGAGAATACTCATCTGTCAGTTGTTATTATGATGATATGGATAGAGTCAGAGAATACTCCTCTATCAGTTATGGATTATGGTGTTATGGATAGAGTCAGAGAATACTCCTCTATCGGTTATTGTTATGATGAATGGGAAAGAGTCAGAGAATACTCCTCTTTCATATGGAATATAAAATAGATGAATCATGGATATGAATGATAATTGTTTTTGTGAAACTTTGATATATTATTTGTGGATATTTGTATAATTCTTAAACCACATATGCATGTGTTTGTGAAACTTGAATTAAATTATTTATGCATCGATATTATCATTGTTAGTCAATAATAGTATTTCTACTAAGCTAGTGGAAGCTCACTCCTGCTTTTATGCAGCAGATTCTCAAGACAGTATTGCTGGTTCAGCAAGTCAGAATTCTTTTCCTTTAGTGCTAGGATTGGCAGTGTTCTGGGTGTTGGTACAGAGGAATAGGTAGATATGTTTTGTAGACTGCTACACTTGGACTGTTAGTTATGTGTAATATTCTACCTATGTGCTAGGGATGTTGGCACATTATTATACACCATGGATATATTTACTATATGCATTTCACGTTTGGGAACATTGCATGATGAGCACATTTACATTTCATGTTTGTTACATATATATCCTTTGCTATATTATGTGTGGAAATATGAATGAGCTTATCAGGTTGTATCCCTAATTGACACGTGTTGACCTACCCGGGAGGGTCCTCAGTAGCGTCAGTTTGGGGCGTTACAAAATGGTATCAGAGCTCATTAGTAGGTCCATCATGGGATTCATGCATTTCATATAGAGACGAATGTAAGGACTTAGAAATAGGGGATAGTTCATGCATCATGATTTGTGTGATGGGTAGAAACATTCTAGAAAGGGTCTGGGTTTTTACATACTAACTTTGAATTTAACTATGTGTGATCTTTCTGTGAAGATGAGAAATGGATAATAGAAGGAGTACACGCCATACCTCTGAAACAGACGAACCCTCAAATGCATCTCAAATACCGGATGAGGGTGGAGAAATTCATAGCCTCCTACGAGAAATGACTTCCGCATTTAGGAGATTTTCAGGGAGCAGTGCTACAGGTAATGCAGAGGGGAGAAGGTCACAAGCATTAAGGGACTTCCAGTGACAAAATGCACCGGAGTTTAGAGGTGGTTTAGATCCATTAGAAGCTGACAGATGGTTCGATGAAGTGTTCCAGTTATTTGAGACTGTTGGAACCCCCGCAGCTTTCAGGGTGAGTTTTGCCACTAATCTATTTAGGGCCGGTGCGGTTACTTGGTGGGCAAGCATACGAGCTAACCCAGAACAAAATGTTGCTAGGATGAATTGGGATCAATTCAAGGATGTGTTCAAAGGTAAATATGCACCACCAGCTTTTCAAAGAGTTAAAGAAGAAGAATTTTTGAGATTACAACAACGAGATATGACTGTATTGGAGTATGAAGCCAAGTTTATGGAGTTATCTCGATATGCTGGTGCATTGATTGCCACAGATTCTGCGAAGGCGAGGAGATTTGAGTCAGGGTTGAGGCTTGATATTCGAGAAAAGTTAGCTCCGCTTATGCTTACCACTTATGCCGGAGTTACTGAACGTGCTTATGTTATAGAAAGGAGTAACATGGAGATTCAACGAATTCGGGAAACTCAATCTAGAATACAAAAATTTTAGAAGAGGATCAAGGAGAAATTTTAGTAGGGGACAGGGATTTAGGCAAGGATCAAGTCAGGAACAAGAGAATGTTATGGCGCAGAATTTCTCTCAAGGATCAGCATATGTTCAGGGCTATGGTCAAGGTTATAAACAGGATACTGGGGGAAATCAAGGAAGTTACGGAGCTCAACGTAGATTTGGGAGAGGAGGTAAAAGTTCGAATAGTGACTCCAGTGCCAGTTCGGGATCCTCAGGAGGTCGATCCAGGAACTCACCCTATCAGCGCCCAAGTCCATCTGGCGGCAGAGGTGGAGGTCATGATGAGAGTGAGAGGTTGATTTGCTATTCTTGTGGGAATGAATGGTTCGGGTTCCACACATTCTTTTATAGATATGGATTGTGCTATCCATTTGGGGTTATCTTTTCAACCCTTGGGTTATTCGTTGAGTGTGTCTACACCAGTGGGAATGGATGTGGATGTGGAATTGGTCTGTCGATCATGTGATGTGATTATAGAGAGGCGTAAGTTATATGCTGATCTTATTGTTCTACCATTGTTTGGGTACGATGTTATTTTGGGAATGGATTGGTTAGCCAATTACAGGGCTTAGGTTGATTGTTTTCGGAAAAGGGTAATGCTCTTTTTACCTAATGGTGACAGTGTCTGCTATGTTGGGGAAAGAGGTAGATCCACTCTGTTTCACCATAGCAAGAAAAGTTTCAAGCGTTCTCAAGCTAGTGTATTTGTTAATGCGCTAGCTTCTTTGGACTTAGATGATTCTGACTCAACAAGTCTAGTGGGTGTCCCAGTTGCGAGAGAATATCTTGATGTTTTTCCAGAAGAGTTACCAGATTTACCGCCTCATCGGGAAGTGGATTTTTCAATAGAGGTTTATCCTGGTACTGATCCTATCCACCTTTCTTCGTATAAGATGGCGCCAGCAGAAATAAAAGTTTTGAAGGCTCAGTTGGAAGAATTGGAAGCTAAAGGATTTATTAGAAATAGTCATTCACCTTGGAGTTCTCCCGTACTGTTTGTGATGAAGAAAGATGGTTCCTTGAGACTATGTGTGGATTACAGGAAGTTGAATGGAGTTACTGTAAAGAATCGTTATCCCCTTCCTCGTGATGAAAAGGACTCAACCTATGTATGGCATTTGAGATTAGGTCATATTAGTGAGGAAATGATTAACAGGTTATGTAAGGATGGGCAACTGGGCTCATATGTACTTGTACCCTTACCTACCTGCGAACCTTGTCTCAAGGATAAAATGACCAAATCGCCATTTACTGGTCACAGTGAGAGGGCAGGAGACATACTAGGGTTAATACATTCTGATGTATGTGGACCTTTAAATAAGGTTGCTAGGGGTGGTTTCACCTACTTCATTACCTTCACCGATGATCACTCACGGTTAGAGACTGTGTATCTTATGAAACACAAATCTGAATCTTTTGAAAAGTTCAAAGAGTTTAGAGCTGAAGTGGAGAAACAAACTGGCAAAAGTATTAAAGCTCTTCGATCTGATCTATGAGGAGAATACTTAACCACTGAGTTTTTGGATCATCTGACTGAGGCTGGCATATTATCGCAGTGGACTCCTCCTAATACACCTTAGCTTAATGGAGTATCTGAAAGGAGAAATCGTACTTTGATGAACATGGTACGATCGATTTTGAGTTACACTGATATGTCAATATCCTTTTGGGGATATGCATTAGAGACAGCTGCTTATTTGTTGAACAGGGTTCCTTCCAAGTCTGTCCCTAAGACTCTATATGAGATGTGGTATCAGAA
Source organism: Hamamelis virginiana (assembly GCA_017140935.1). Classification (NCBI taxonomy): domain Eukaryota; kingdom Viridiplantae; phylum Streptophyta; class Magnoliopsida; order Saxifragales; family Hamamelidaceae; genus Hamamelis; species Hamamelis virginiana. The sequence continues at coordinate 267,334 of JAESVK010000975.1, forward strand.
GAAACCAAGTCTTAAGCATCTAACGATTTGGGGTTCTGTTGCATACGTTAAGAACCAAAATGCAACCAAATTGGAAACAAGATCGAACAAATGTAGATTTGTAGGGTACCCAAAAGAGTCTTTGGGATACTATTTCTATCACACTAGTGAAGAGAAAGTCTTCGTTAGCAAGTTTTCCATCTTTCTAGAAAGAGAATTCATTCAAGAGGGAGGCAAAGGTCAAGTGATAGATCTCAAGGAATTATCCGAGAGTACACAGATCAACACTGATACCACTCCTACCCCTGTTGAGGCAGAACCTACTGTTACACCACTACTTCGTAGATCTAGTAGGATATTTGCTCCTCCAGATAGATATGGTTATCTTCATGAGATGAGAGAGGAGTTGTTTTTTGGCGACAAGGAACATCCAGATGATCCTACTACATATGAAGGAGCGATGTTGGACATCGACTCGAATAGATGGCAAGAGGCCATAAAATCTGAAATGGATTCGATGTATTCTAACAAAGTCTGGACTTTGGTAAATCCACCTGAGGGTATAGTACCTATAGGCTGTAAATGGATTTACAAAAGGAAGATAAACTTGAATAGAAATGTAGAGACCTACAAAGCTAGACTAGTGGCAAAAGGGTATAATCAAAAGCAAGGTGTTGACTATGAGGAAACCTTTTTGCCAGTAGCTATGCTGAAATCCATTAGGATCATGTTGGCTATAGCCGCACACTATGACTATGAGATATGTCAAATGGATTCAAAGACCGCCTTCCTTAATGGAAACATTGAGGAAGATCATTATATGGAACAGCCTAAGGGCTTTATATCCAGTGGTGAGGACCACAAAGTGTGCAAGCTACAGCGGTCCATTTATGGACTAAAGCAAGCTTCTCGAAGTTGGAACATTCGATTCAATGAAGCAGTCAAATCGTTTGGCTTCCTTCAGAATATGGATGAACCATATGTGTACAAAAAGGTTAGTGGGAGTGCAGTCACATTCTTGGTCCTATATGTGGACGACATCCTAATCATTAGGAATGATGTAGGAATGATTTCATCGGTAAAACTTTGGCTCTCTAGCAACTTCTCCATGAAGGATTTGGGAGAAGCAACCTACATACTGGGTATAAAGATCTATAGAGATAGATCTAAGAGGTTGCTCGGTCTCTCACAATCCATGTACATAGATAAAATACTGAAGAGGTTCAGTATGGAGAATTCCAAAAGAGGTTTGCTTCCCTTTAGACATGGAATTCATTTCTCCAAGGATATATCTCCTAAGACAGATCAAAAGAGAGAGCATATGAGTAAGATCCCCTATACATCAGCTGTGGGGAGTCTATGTATGCTATGCTATGTACAAGACCTGATATTAGTCATGCTGTAAGTGTTGTCAGCAGATATCAGTCTAACCCAGGTGAGGCACATTGGGTGGCAGTCAAGGGCATCCTTAAATACTTGAGAAGGAATAAGGATTTGGCTCTTGTCTATGGAGGAGATGAGCTTAAAGTAGATGGTTTCACTGACTCTGACTTTCAGTCAGATATAGATGATAGAGAGTCTACATCTGGATATTTATTCACCTTAAATGGTGGAGTGTTTAGTTGGAAGAGCTGTAAGCAGTTATAGCGGATTCCACTACAGAGACTGAGTATGTAGCCGCCTCGGAAACGAAGCTGTTTGGAGAACATTGAATCGTTCAATATTATAATCTTATGTCTCATCAGAAGTTCAAACACATTGATAGGCGCTTCCAGATGATTTGAAAAATCATAGATAGAGAAGATATTGGTATGCAAAGAGTAGCATCTGAGGATAACACCTCAGACCCACTTACCAAGGCTCTTACCCAGAAAGTCTTGGATCGACATCTTGAGAAGATGGGGATGAAGTATGTCACTAATTGGATTTAGTGCAAGTGGGAGATTGTTAGAAGTATGCCTTAAAACCAATTGTTAGGTTGTGTTTAGGGAACTTATATTTCATTATATAATCATGTATGAAACTTTATTCATTAATGATATGGCTAATTTTATCATGTAAACTTGTGTTTAATTACTGTTCATGATAAAGTCCTTGGATAGTATGATAGAGAGTATTAGCTCAAGTGTTAAGACAGAGAGACTTACAACTCTCAAGTACATCTATCCTAAACCAGTTCCTGATCATAGGTTTATATATTTGGACGATTATAAATCGTTAAGATTAGCACAGGTTATACTAGCTCCATGGGAGGATGGTGAGTCTCGAGCCATCTGTGTAGAGACACTATAGTAAACCTGTGAGTGCTTGTTAGAGAACAAGTACACCGAATGTGACCAATATGAGTACAGCTTATGGAATTCTATTTGTATGTCAAAAGCTGCTCATGTGTATAGTCACATTTGTAATCCTTAGACCTGAGACACCACATGTTATCTTATGCATAAATTATTAGAGATTGATAGTATCTCGTACACCCTTAATCATAAGGATGTAATCGGTGCTCATTGGCTCTAGTGAGTTGTGTATGAAGATAGGTGAGTGTGCAATAGGGGATCACCACCCTTAATATGAAAGGGCGAATGTCATGGTTAGTTCATAGATACTATCTCAATGAAGTCGTTGGCCAAAGCAGAAGGTAACCAAGGAAAAGTGTTTTCAAGGGTTTACCTAATTGAGATTATACTCTGATGAACTTGTAACATATGATTAAGTTAGGGTTTGACTTGAATCCATACCCAACTAACTTAATCAAGACATTGTTTGGTGAGGGATTATCTATAGCACGAAGGGTTCATTTACACGTTCGTATATTCACCCACACCTAGGGTACGTCATGACATATTGCTAGATGTCACTCATGACTAGTGAAGGCCTAGTGATAAGAGTTATCATTAAGGGCAAAATTGGAATTGTTCCAATCGAACCTAAAAATAGAAAGTTTCTATTTTAGGAGACATAAGATGTCCCCTGCCACTACTAGGTTGGGATGAATCCAATGGGTCACACACATAAGGACATAAGTGAGTTTCATAATTTATAGAGAGGAGAATATTTCTATTAATTATAAGATTTGACCCTTGAAAGGTTCTGTGAAAAACCACAGACATGGATTCGCAGCGGAAAGGTAAAACAAAAACTTTTTCTGTTTATAAAAAAGAAAATCCATGTACACAAAACCTCCAAGAACGAATCAAGCATCGAATAACATATATATAAAACAAACACAAAATATCAAAGCAAATAAAAACTCACTTGATTGTGTTCTTCGGTGTAGGAATCCTTCGAGTTTCAAAAGTATGAAACCTCCAAAGCGTATCCACACGAGAGCAAGACTCCGAAAGCCTTCCTTGTCTTCCACAACTCTTTGTGGCAAGCAAGAATGGAGAGGGAGAGGAGAGAGGCTGATTTTCGGCCCTAGGGTTTCCTTGTGACCTAGAGTGTGTTTAACACTCATATTTATAGACTTTCTCCTCTTTGGGGGGTGTTTGGTTACTAGTGCTAGCACGACCAAATATCCTTGAATAGTGTAATCCTATTCTCGGTTAGTATTGACTTTTAATCAATTAACGTTTAATTATTAAAGTCAAACAAACTCCATGATAGGATTCCCCTCCCACAAGCTTAAGGAACTCACTTACACCCTATTGTGTGTGACCCTTTGGGTTCACCCTAACCTAGCAGTGACAGGGACATCTCTA
>JAESVK010000975.1:331013-361602 GCA_017140935.1 Hamamelis virginiana
ACTAGTACTCAGCGCTATCTTTAATTGTTGAGATGTTGAAAAAAAAAAAAATATTTAAAGACTTCCGCACGCGTATTTTGAAAAAAACTGTTTTAAACTGTGTTAATTTTAAAAAGAAATTACTCAAAAGATAAGCGCTTGGTGTTTTATGTCACTGTGGCATTTCCGCATAGGGGTTACCCTGTGTGGGGTGTTACAGACTTGAGACCTACTATTTTGCACTCCTCTACTGAGACACAATTCCCGATATTTGAGGAGTAACCATCGGGTAGCTTTAAGTCTCGTAGCCTAGAACAAAAAAGCTTTTTCTCTGCCTTCGATAAGGTGTGAGGCGCTGGAGGCAAGGACCTTGCACCCTCATCCACATACAAAGCGTGCCTAATATTTAACTTCTTTAAGTCTGCACGAGACTTAGCGTTGTCCTTCGACTTTCCCGTCACATTCAACAATGTATTAACTAGACTCTCGCAAATATTCTTCTCTATGTGCATAACGTCTAAGTTGTGACGGCAAAGTAAATCCTACAACACCATTTATAAAGATAAAAATGAGGGTTTAATAAAATGTAACGCCAACTATTAAATAAAAATTGACAGGAAGACGTTAAATAATTCGACTATTACTTACCTCCTAATATGGTAACTCAAAAAATAAAGACTTCTTTGTCCAAGGCGTGGGTGGCTTGATGGCATTTATCTTCCTCCTTTTTTTCCCCTTTTCTTTCCTCCCCCAATCATTTTGAAAATTACTTACTGCATGCCAAGCATCACGACCAGTCACGGGTCTGGGATTCAGTTTGAGTTCTTTTTTTCCGTTAAACCAACTTTTTTTCTTCCTATATGGATGGTCGGGTGCAAGAAACCTCCTGTGGCCCATGTAAGCCCACTTGTGACTATAATGCAGCCATTTTGAACAAGTGCCAACACCGGACATGCCTTCTTCCCCTTTGTGCTATAACCAGACAGGTTTGCATAAGCTGGGAAATCATTAATTGTCCACATCAAAACTGCCTTCAGAGTGAAGTTGGACTTACTAAACGCATCATATACACCCACACCGTTATTCCACAACTCCTTCAAATCATCCAAAAGTGGCTCCAAGTACACATCAATGTTATTCCCTGGTTGCTTTGGCCTTAGGATAAGTAAAGACAACATCAATTGTTCCTTTTTCATGCATAGCCATGGAGGAAGGTTATATATAGTAAGTATCACTGGCCAGCAACTGTATGAAGTGCTAAGATATGCAAAAGGATTGAACCCATCAGCTGTAAAACCAAATCTAATATTCCGCGGCTCAGATGCGAAAGAGGGCCATAGTTGGTCGATGCGTTTCCAAGCCAAAGAATCAACCGGATGCCGCATCTTATTATCTGTACTTCTATGAGTGGAATGCCACGTTAGTTGTTCAGCCATTTCTGGTGACATAAAAAGCCTCCTAAGTCTTGGTATTATTGGGAAATAACGCAAGACTTTTGCTGGGACTCCTTTTTGAATCTTTTCAGACCGTTTGTTCACTTTCCACCTTGAAGAACCGCATTTTGGACATTCCTCCTTGTCCTTATTATCTTTCGTAAACAGACAACAATCCTTCACACATGCATGTATCTTATCAAACCCTAAACCAAATGCACTAAGTAACTTCTTCGTCGAATACATAGAATTGGGAAGTGTGTTATCAGGGGGGAGCATGTCACAAAGGATCTCCAGGAGTTCACTAAAACTTTTGTCAGTTAGACCATTTGCCATTTTATACTTGAATAATACCACAACTGCCGAAATCCGTGTGTATTTCGTACAACCAGGATACAAAGGTGTCTCAGCTTCTGCTAACAGATGCATAAAATCCGGCTCTTTTCTCTGATTTGTGTATTCTAAAACATCACCTGTCTCATCCATAACTGCATCTCTATCACCTGTCTCATCTATATGTGCATCTCTATACATCCTATGTGTCCATGTCATATCAACACCTTTTTGTTCACAAGACGCACTTGGAGGTTCTTCCCAGTGAAGAACCCACGTGGTGTACGTAGGATCCATCCCTTTAATCACCAAGTGCTCAAACACTGTACTAAAATTTTGGTGATGTAAGTTCCGACACTTAGTGCAAGGGCATGAGATCATGTCAACATTTTTTGAATGTGCTCTAGCTATTTCAATGAACCTACGTGCTCCAGATTCATATTCGGTCGAAAAACGACTAAAATGCAACCAATCCTTATCCATAGTGAGATTCCAACCTCTTTACCCTAACTCGAATACTACAAACGATACAATATCTATTAGGCAATAAGGTTAAACCAAAATGACATTAAAATATATCACTGACAAGACATATATATATATATGTCTCATCTAAACCAAAATAACACTATAACCTGTCTCATCTAAACCAAAATGACACAAAATTGTGCCAAGGTTAAACCCAGGCAATCAAGCTAAATGTATCACTGAAAAAATAATAAATAAATAAATAATTATAAGATAATAATTATAAAGGTGTTGTTCTTATTATAAAGATGTAAAATGTTCTCAAACATTTTTAAAACTATTTAGGCCTACAAACATAGAAGATTTACGATATTATAATTTTGATGAGCCTTCCTGCTCTCTTCTCTCTCTACTAGTTGTTTTGTAAGTCTCTCCCATCTCTCATTCAAATGAAATAAAAGGGGCCATGGGTTCTTTTGTTTTATAACCATAGTTAGGGTAAAATATATTAAAAAAAAGCCAAATAAGGTTGTTAGCTTAACAAAAATCTTTAATGCCCATGGCTTCTTGCTACTAAATAGCAAAATTGTCTTCTTTTTTTATCCCAAATATTGAGAGTATTTATTTCTGATAAAGTTGCTAATAAGGTTGTTAGCTTAAATCTGAATTAGATAGAGATCTTCAGGGCTTCCTAATTATAGATTTATTTATAAGTCTCTATGACCAGTTTTTTAAGATTAAGTCCTATTTCTTTTTCTCTTTTGATATGTAATTCTTCCATTCTTTTTCTTTTATTAATAAATCTTGTAATTGGGTTTACAGACTTTCTACCAAATATGAAATAATAATGGTTGGTTTCAATTTTCAAATAGTAATAGATTTATGAAGTACAAATAACGAAAACTAATCCATTTATCTAATTGGTTTTTTGGAATTACAATAAGCGAAATACATAACTCTTTGTTTATGTAATCATAAACAATGCCCTTGCATGTAATGGCATGTCTCTGAAAAACCATGTTTTCATTCCCAAGGGCAATTGTGTTCATACGAAAAGTAGCTCACTAGTATATACCAATTAGGTTTTCAAATGTCACAAAAGATCAAACAATGACATATATGTCATTAATTTTATTCACTTTTCCTATCACAACCACATCAAAAAAAGTAGAATTGTTTAGAAATCTCGAAAACAAAATTAAAAAAAAAAAAAATCAAATTAAGGAACTTATCCTGAATCTAATAAGCTCATCATCTTTACTAATTCAGGAAATTTTGTGAAATAATACGTTAACTGGCCAAGAAAAGTGGAAGTTAATTAACAGGATTCACACAAATTTGAGCTAAGGTTGTAAACATATATTGAAAAAAAAAATCCTCAACTTTCATTATGCCTATGCATTCCTTTAAACTGGATCTCAAATGTTTTTGAGTAAACCAAATGGAGCTATGGATTTTGCCCCCAATCGAAAACTCTATTGACAACTTTGGCTAAGGCAAGCCAATTAAATCTCTACAAAAGTATATTATGCTGGAATGAAGCTTTTAGAAAGTAAATTATGCTATTTATTTATAATAACACTGTAATTAATGTAATAACTATATATGCAGTTTAGTATGGTGGAGCAGTACTTGTCATTTAATGATGAATTTCTCAAGTAACCTAACTTTCTAAGAGCACTTGAAACGCATACATGGAAAGACAAGGCAACAGATGCTCAACAGAACACACAAACCATTCCTTAGACCTGAATTATGTACACAGATTATCTAATTTTATTTGGAAACCAATTCCTATTAGTCAACCCAGTATAAGAGTTAATTTTAGTTCACTGCCCTATCAAATCCTGAACTGAAATTCTGTAAGTGAAACGTGAAAGAACTTGGAAAACAGTATATGCTAAATATAACTTCTAGATGGGATAAAGTAACATACATCTTCAACAATGGAAACAGCCTCAGGGAAGAGCCCACGAATGAGATCATTAACCAGCATCAAATAAACCACAGCATCTACATCAGTTGCAAATCCAAAATACTAATTGTAATTTCCTGTAAATGCTACCTAACATCAAGCATAAAAAACAAATGCTGTCAGAAACAGTTCTATAGTAGACACCAAACATTAATTAGAGACACAAAATATGCACCTAAGCAATAAGTACTTTAAATAATCATATTCCACAAGTGGAGCTCACATTCCAGTCATGTCCACATCTATAAACCATAGGAACTATGTATTTAAAAAAGAAATCCAACATACAGTTTAACAGAAAAAAGCTATCCTATTGACTTGAAAAATAGTTGTGTCAATGCTTTGTTGAGTCATAGGAACCAGCCATTCTGTCGCTTCCATTTCCTAATGACATATCAGTCAAAGCCTCGTTGACTAACTATTGAGTATGTAACAATTCATTCTACCCTACAAATAAGCACATAAACAATATATATATATATATATATATATATTTCCAAATTAACATATATAGTTTATTTATGTCCTCTTCAACACATATATATGGAATCCTTCATGCATCCTCATTATATATATATAAATATCCTAATTAGGAGATTTTTCTGGGAGGAAGGAGGTATAATATTTAAGGAGAATCAACTCAGCCAACTAGATCTTTCCCAGATCGAGCTACAACTCCAACTCCACCCTGGAAAATCAACTCAGCCAACTAGATCTTTCCCTGAAAGTGAGGGATAAATGGGTTTTGGTTTACAAATTTTCATGTAATTTACCCCAAAAAAAATCCATACAAATCTGAGTATTTAACACCCCCACCCCCAAAAAAAATAAAAATAAATAAATAACATAATTAACACAAATCATTTTCATATCCTAGACATAAAAGAGTTAAATTAATATACATATCAATGTATGATATCAGTTTATAACACTCATATTTTGTTAAGCCCACCATTAGATAAATTGTTCTTTTGACCTATATATCATTCTCGCCTAATATCAACTCAACTAAAAGTAATTAAGTAGCTATTCTATCTATAAAGTGTCTCAAACTAGAGTTATATTTGTAAAAAGAAATGTAACCTTATGGTGTATATACTAACATCTAGTGAATGAGATTATCTAGTATGCATGATTAGAATAAAAAATAGTACAATATATATATATATATACATATAGAAAAATTCTCTTATGAGCATCACCTTACTTTAAGCTAAAGTAAGCATCTAACAGTAGAGCCACCTGTGATGAAATTTTGGAAAACGGACCGTTGGATTAGATACCCCTATAATGTATGTCATGCCTGCCAAAAATCACAGTGATCCAACGGTTAGTTTATGAGAAACTGACTGCCAAAAAATGATAACATTTTAAAGAACAAAAAAATCATAGTTTTTCACAGTCAGTTTTCTCATAAACTAACCGTTGGATCACTGTGATTTTTGGCAGGCATGACATACATTATAGGGGTATCTAATCCAACGGTCAGTTTTCCAAAATAACATCACAGGTGGCTCTACTGTTAGATGCTTACTTTAGCTTAAAGTAAGGTGATGCTCATAAGAGAAAACCTCTCTCTCTCTCTCTCTTTCTATAAATATAAAAATATATATATATATTTGAGAAAATAGAGTAAACTCACACACACTACTACATATATAAGCTTCATTCTATCACCATCTTCAAAAGGGCCTAACTGGTTGCCTGCTAAATGTTTAACTCATTTAAGTCGTTGTAGCATTTACACAAGTCATTCTTTTGGAAAAACTTTACACTTGGTATAATTTGACCTTTATTCATATATATATATATATATAATAACATAATTGATAATGAGCAAATCATAGCATCAATTCACTTCTCATCAATAAATAAAATATAGTAGTAGTAGTAATAGTAGTAATAGCTGGTTCAGCCAGACAAGAATGCCGATTTATGCATGTGAACCTTGTTTTGTAGGAGAGAGCAAAGAATGAAGCGAAACGAGGAGCAAGAGAATGTCTAGTACTTGGGTAAAACACACCATGGTACAGCAATGCAGGTCACTACTACATAAAGGGTAAACCATGGTGTTCTTTTGTATGTGTAGCATATAAAATGTCAAAGTTCGATGTCTTTGTGAACCTCCCTATGGACATCTTATTTTCTTTCTTTATTCATATCACTTAGCTACTTAGCTTCATGCTTGATTCCAGGTGAGATTCTTCTGTTGACATTTGTCCATCGCAATGTAAAAGGGTACCAAAGCCCATTTAAGCCAGTTTCCTGTTTTTTTCTTTTTTCCTCTCACTGAATCAGTTCAGGTAGCTAGAAAGTGCCTTTCAAAATTAAACCACCTTTGAGCAGTCTTAATACACAATCTGGCAAAAGGCCAGCAGTAGGGAATGAACACATTCGTTGAACATACTTACTTTAAATATTATGAGCAGAGAAGGAGCTTTCAAAACCACTCTTTTGGTGAATCAATCATTCACAGGTTGTTAGATCTAATAAAAAGCCAATAACTCCTGAACCTTTCATCATGTCTGTACTGTTGGATTGCTATCTTATTCAATCCTACATACTATGCGTGATCACTTCTGCGTGTGCTTATGCTAGTGTATCAATTCTTGAACAGAAAACAGAGAATGCAAATTCCAAAAATTGAAAAGAACATAAAATGTAAAGTAGAACATTTTTCCACAAAGACCAAGTTAAATTTTAATAGAGAAAACGCACAGTAATCCTCTATATGAAGAAAAAAATTACCAGCGTAAATATGGTGTGACTTCGGCTACTCAGTAGATTAAAATTATTTGAACCAACGTGACGATGCTCTGCCATCATAACACAAATGGGTAGGGATACACAAATGTGAGCTGCTGAATGTCATGAGGTGAAACAATAAATAATTTATTGCCTTTAAATTATTCTTGCATTAATCATTTTATACCATTTCACTGAATGCTCAAACTCGATTTGAAGAGATGCCACTATTGCTAAAAAAATAGGACAAGATTCATCTACAACAAACAACCCTAGATCTACCTAAAATTTAAAACAAAGAAAGCAAAAAAAAAAAAACATACCTCAAGATCGGTATGTTGAGACTAGATTTAAACGGCGGTGGGGGTGACGGCGGCAACGCTTCCAGGTGGTAAGTCGAGTGCTGTTTGTTTTATAGAGAGAGGGGAGGCTATCTCCCAGATCTATTTCCCTTTGGAATTTGAAGAAGTAATCTGTAAAAACTTTGATCCTGACATGAACAACCAACCTTAAGGGATTGAACCATAAGAACCGAGTTCATAGTGAAAAAAATAAAGTCCCTCAAGAGTTTTAGGGAAGGTGGCTCTCCCCCCCTTTCATTAAGTACCTCTCCTGCTGGTCCAGAGTCAATCGATGGAGGAACCTCTACCTGAGGATTCTTCGATCCGCTAGCAAGCCCAACCGGATCTTCTTTCTCTGGTTTCAAAACCCCAACCCGCGCGTAACTCCCTGGTTTTTAGAACAAAGGGTTAGAGAAATCGAGGAGGAGTGGGCATGCTACGAGCTCTATGGCAGCCGGGTAAGGAAGGGAACATCAGTCGCGATTTCTTAGGGTTTCTAGGCGCGGGGAATGAAAAGAAAAGAGGGAAAGAAAAGAAAAGAGGGGTTATTTCGCGGGTAAGAAAAATTATACTGAAACCTTTTTACGGCGTTTAACAAACGCCGAGAATACAAACTCTTTTTACGGCGTTTAACAAACGCCGAGAATAACTAAACTTTTTTACGGCGTTTAAAAAACGCCGAGAATAATAAAACATTTTTAGGGCATTTGATAAACGCCGAGAATAATAAAACATTTTTAGGGCATTTGATAAACGCCGAGAATATTGTACCTTTTTATGGCGTTTTATAAACGCCGTGAATGTATTTACAAATTTCCTCATAAACACTGGATGGATGAGTGGAGGAAACTAGGGCGCGGGGAAAAGAAAAGAAAAGGAGGGAAAGGAAATTTCATGGCAGACTTTTTACGGCGTTTAATAAACGCCGTAAATACTTCTACTTTTTAAGGCGTTTAGGAAACGCCGTAAATACTAATGCCATTTTTTTACGGCGTTTAGGAAACGCCGTTAATACTATACATTTTTACGGCGTTTAATAAACGCCGTAAATACCTCTTTTTCTTGTAGTGTGAAATACACAAAACTAGTCGACTAACACATAGTGACTAGTCAACTAACCGTAGATGTAGTAAGCATGTTTTCTGAGACACATAAACTAGTCGACTAAACATAGTGACTAGTCGACTAATCGAGCTCGAGAAAAGCTTTGTAAACACTTTATGCTAAACTAGTCAACTAACACTTATGGACTAGTCAACTAATCGAGTCCGAAAACTTTGAATATTTTGAAACTTGCTAAACTAGTCGACTAATTTGTTAGACTAGTCAACTAATTCTTCCCTGCAACTCAAAACAACTAATTTTATTTATAGAAAATGGAGCATTTGATTCTCCTATCTACCCTCATCAGATTTGTAAGGCTTGCAACGGTCATTTAAGACTAGATGCATTATAAATACCCCTCTTACTCTCATTTATGTCTATCAATCAAAAAGAGATTAAGAACATTCATTTGTGCATTCATCATTCAAGCTTCCTTGTGATAAATCCTTGAGCCATATTTGTTAAACTCTTGAGAAACCATTAGTTTGAGCTTGTACTTGTGTGAATCAGCTTCTTGAAGCATTCATTGTAATACACTCCCATTTATTTGTATCTTGTGAGCTAAGGATGTTGTTTGACCCTTGTTGAGTTTGGAGTTTGTGAGCAAATCCAAGCTTGTGAAGAAGAGCTGCTAGCTCTTGTCTTTGTAAAGGTTTCTTCACCGAAAGGCAAAAGGAGCATTATTGTGATAGTGGATTGAATCCTCAAGCGGCCGAGCTCTGGAGGCATGGACGTAGGCAGAGACCGAACCATGTTAAAATACTGTGTTTAATTTCTCTTTTCCCTATTCTCTTCCAGTTAAATTTTATTTAATTGTGTGTTTGCAAAATTGGATCTTAATTTTATTTGGTAATATTTGCTCCAAGTTTGCCAAAACCCTATTCACCCCCCTCTAGGGCCATATAACTTGGGACAACATTATGTATGTCATGTATGCCAAAAATCACAATGATCTAACGATCAGTTTTTAAAAATGTCACTGTGAAAAATTATTATACTATGATATTTTAAGAAATATTAGAATTTTTAATTATTATTGTTTTGTTTGTTTTCTTGTATCAAAAAATTTCTCCTTTTGGAGGTTTATTTTGGGTAATTGTACTAAACTTTTTTATTTTATTTTATTTGTTGTTACTTTACATAATGGTTAATACTTAATTATTATTTTTTTCAATTGTTTAATTATGTGGAAGTACGAATTTTACATTGTTATGTGTTATAATAGGGAAAAAAAAATTAAGTCCTTATGTAATTATAATTGAATTGAATACTAGGGAATTTTTTAAATTTTTATTTCATTTTTATTTTAATGAAGAACCGTAGTCCAATCCAGTCCAATCCGAATTGAATTAGAATTGGTCCAGAACTAGTCCAAATTCAATTAGGATTGGTCCTGGTCCTTAAAAGTCTAATCCGAATTAGTTCGGATTGGTTCTCATTTACTCACAATCCGGTCCGAGTTGCATCCCTACTTTTATCTACTTCTTCAATTTTTGCTAAACACCCCACAAAAAGTAGAAGTGGCAAAAAAAGCACTTAAAAGCGCTTGTTCTACTCAATTCAATCATGCACTATATTAATTTACATTCTGAACTTCGAAAGTAATTTTAGATAAACTAATTCAAATGGGACTTTAAACGTCATTTTATCCCAACTTCACGATTCTTGGAGACAATGATCCTATTTTCTGAATCTAGAAGTTTTAGTACGCATTCACACTATTCATAAATATTTGTGAGATCCACGAGTCCTGTAGACCCATGCATGTCATGTCCTAATTAAGATTTGACTTGCAAAGTGAAAGTGCACATTTTCACAATGAAACACTCACGACTAATGTGTATTTAATTTGTTTTGTTAGGATGGCATGAAGCGATAGCGCCATCTTGTTTGGTAGTGTGATTTCTATTTTTTGGCCAAAAGTACTTGCACTAGGTCAAGACATCTGTGATAGAGGATTTTTACTTTGAAGCAATACTTGTATTCTTCTATTAGTCCTCTTGTTTCGTTATGGAAGTTGCCTAATTATTTTGATCATAAGTTCGATTTTAATGGTTCAATTCGTTCCATCGATAATAATATATAATAGCAGGTTTAGTCACAAGGGCTTACAACCGGTGATCACTCGTAGGGATGACTAAACATCTTGGCCCACTCAACATTGGCCAAAAGTTTGATTATTTAAATTCAAGTCCAGTTTATTATGAATTTAATCGAAATGAGTTTTGGTTTGTCCGAGATCATTTATTGTCAAGCTTATTCGCATGCTGTTTGTGAACATGGCTTAGTTCATTTACAACCCTAATATATTAAAGAAAAGTTGGAAACTAATACATGAAAGTCTAAAAAGGTTGGCTTTTGTAAACCATTAATTTACTAGGACAATTCTATTTTTTGAAAAACAGACCCGTTGGATCAATAATATTTTTCATGCATGATATGTACAAGGGAAAATGTCTAATCCAAAGATAGGTTTCTCAAAATACTTATTCCAAGTTGGCAAGACACACTAGGGAGCAAAAAAAGGAGGCTAAAAAGAAAGGTAGAATGGACTTTTCCCTATAACAAATATGCTATACTCAATAGCCACTTTAACCACCATTCATTTTCCTCCCTAATATATAATGTGTCTTCCCATGATTGGGGCTTGAAGCATGGCCGTGGGGGATTCCACATTAATCATGTATAAGATGCCATTCTTACTTAAATAATGAAAGGTCGGATATGTCAAGGTGAAAAATGGAGTGTAGTTAAAATGGGTGATTGAATAGCATATTTTATATTAAAAACCAATTAAAAAGGAGTAAAAAAATAAATATAAATAAATAAATGTCCCTACAAGCTGAGCTCATTCAAGCGTAAATCATGAACCTACTTGTAAACCTAAACACAAAATTATTCACAAACGTAATCACTAACTTATTAACGAGCCTAGCTATTCAAAATATCTCCGATTTAATTTCTTTTTCGCTTCTAAGCCCTTATAAAAATATAAAATCTAAAATGTAGTAGTTTAACTTTTTAAAATATACATTTTCTAGTATAAATTATGTAAAATTATAATTTAGCCACAATCAATTAAATTATTAAATAATAGTTATACAATCAAATAAAAATTACATTTACGTTAAGTTATAATATATTATGGATTTATTTGAGTCTAAACGAAGTAGTTCACAAGCCAATAATTCATGAGCCTTAAATAGGTTTATTTGCAAATACTAATGAGTTGAGCTAGGATCTACTCTAGTTTGAGTTTGACCCATTTAGTAATACAAATGAAAAATTATCCAAAAGTCCCTCAAATAATCGATGTATACCATGAAGGACATGGATATATCACTAAGTCCATCATATTTGAAAAGATTTTTTAAAAAGTCTAAAATGCCCATTTCTCCTCTCTCTCTCTCTCTCTCACAGGTTCATTCTTTTACCCCCTCCCAATCTCTTGTTCGTGGTTGTTGTCCATGGAGACAACAACAATGGCTGAATTTATTTGCTTTTTTTTTTTCCTTCTTCTCTATCCCTTCTCTATCTCTTCTCTTTATCTTCCTCTCTCTTGCATATCTCTAGTATCTCCTCCATCGCCGGTGGCATATCTGGCATCATCTCACCATGCTTTCAGATCCATAGATGCTTCCAAGCTAAGATCCATGGCAATAAGTTTAGTATAGAATTTCACAAAAGATCTACGAGTTTAGATCCAAACATCCTTCTCTCGAGCTCCATCAATGACGAATTTGCTGGATCTCCTTCATAAGCTTAGATATGGTAAGTTAAGATCTAATGGATCTCCCTCTCTTGCTAGCAATGAAACCATCCACTTCTTATTTTTCTTCTTCTCACTAAGATTTACCCGATTTTCATGAATCACAGCCTACACTCAAATAATCTTCGCCACATTCTCAATTTTCTGCAAATTCTAAGCATACATAATTCAAATTTTTAGAAATCGTGGTTCAATTTTCTCCTTATGTTGGAATGGTTTCGAATTGTGGTGTTTTTGCAAAGCGTAATCACTCCTATAAAAAACTCATGAGTTAAATTGATTCTGGTAAATATGGCAGCTGTGGTGGCACCGACAGCGGCGACGATGATGGTAGTAAAGATTTTGTGCGTTTCGGCACAAATTTCAAAGCCCATACATGCTTTCCATTAATGGTAAATTTAGCTTTCCCTGTTGCTTTGAGAATCACTTCAATAATTGAAGCTGAGTGAAAAACTATACGAGCAAATAATGATTGTTCATGGGGTTGCACTTCCTGCATGTATAAGGACTCTATTCAGTCTCCATAGCTTCTGTTGAAGAATTCTCTAACTTCCCATTCAAATACAGGATACCCCTTAGAAAATGTAACAAACATAGTCCTATCATCTGGTGGGACTTGACCATTTTGTTGGATCCATGGGAGAAAAGCTTGCAGGGTGGACTTGAACTCTTGAGACAACGTATGGAATCTCCCCCTTCCTTTCCCCTATGTTTGGATCTCAGAAAAGTTGAGGGAAAGAACAGGAAAACTTTTAAAACTGACAGTGAAAACACTAAAAATCCGACAGTGGAAACACTTAAAATGCTTTGAAAACTAAAAAAAAAAAAAAAGAGAGAGGACAGTGAAAACACATCCAAAATGAAAAACGAATAGTGAAAACACTCAAAATGCTATTAAAACTCCAAAAAAAAGAAATGGACAGTGAAAACACTCAAAATGCTTTGAAAACTCAAAAAAATAATAAAAAAGGACAGTGAAAACACATCCAAAATGAAAACGGACAGTGAAAGCACTCAAAATGCTGTTAAAACTCAAAAAAAAAAAAAGGACAATGAAAATACAAAAAAAAGACACTGAAAACACCCAAAATGCTTTTAAAACAAAAAAAAAAAAAAAAAAAAGGACAGTGAAAACACATCCAAAATGTTGGATATTTTCACTGTGGTGAGCGTTTTCACTGTGTGGGATATTTTCACTGTGTGAGGTGTTTTCACTGTGTTTGGGACAGTTTCGTCTTTTTTGACAAAATGTTTTCACTGTGGACCTCTCGTTATACTTGAGAGATTTGAGGGACTTGTTGGTATTCACCCCCGTAATATATATGAAAATGATCGGAGATGCTTAATATAAAGGGCATCTGGGTTGTGTCAGGTGATTTTCGTTGGGGTATTTGTAGAATATATTTTGAAAAATAGATTTTTGGAATATATTTTCTTCTTATGAATATCGTGTCTGCAAAAAATTACGGTAATCTAGCGGTCGGTTTTTGAAAAATGTGGGAATGAAAAATTATCTTTTTTGTTCTTTAAAATATCACCATTTTTTCACAATTTATTGCCGTTAGTACCTAATTTGAGCCTTCAAGTTTCCTTTTCTTGGCCAACTTAGGGAGCCTAAAGATAGAGGTTAGGTGAATCAATTCTTGGTTAAAGAGTCGTTTTCGAGTCTTTGAGTCTTGTTTTTGTGTTTTGGTGTTTTTGCGTGTCATGTCTTAATATGAGTAGATTCTCTTTGAAAAAGAATTGGAATTGGTAATATTGGTGATGAAAAGGGTTGAATAATGCATCTTTGAAAAAAAAAATGTAAAGAAAATAAGAAGCATAAAAAAAAAAAAAAAAGTTTTCTTGTGTATTACCCCTCTGAAAGCTGAAAAATTAAGCTAAATTCAAGTTGGATGGTGTAAAAAAAAAAAAAAAAAAAAAAAAAAGATCAAAAGTGAAGGATGCAATAATAACAAAAACCCAGAAATTCTTTATATTCCAATCTTCTTTGAACTAAGTGATTCTGCTAATGATGCATGGTACATTATTGTTAGTCATTGTGGGTTGGGTTGTATAGTTTTGAGTCGTTTGTGTCTTTTGAGTAGTTTTTATATGTTTTGTCTTGTTTGTTTTAGGTATGGTGTATGTGATGGTTGGGTAGAGAACCTAAACCATGTTTTTAAACCATCACATGTCTTTGCTTTCCATTATTGAACCAAAAGGCATTATTAAGCAAATAAAGTCCTATTTGATTCTATGAACTGTTTATGTTGGATTATGTTGCATCTCTACCATCTATTATGCATATATGTGTTCGTTCTGTTCTTATTCTCCATTCTTTCTGAAATTCTCTTCTATAGTGATGTTTTTCTTTTCTTATCTTTTGTGTTTTATTTCTCAATTTTCATTCTATTCATCCTTCTTGTTTACCATCTCATTCATTTAAGCATGGTCATTTGATAGTTTGGAATATGATTGTATGATTCCACTTCACTACATAAGGAGTTTGCTTATACGATGTTATCTCAATACATTACATGATTTATGAGTAGTTAGATTTGCTTAGCATGCCCATTGTGCTGAAGTATATTTTTCTTGATCTTTGTGAATAAGCGGGATGTTCTGAGATTGTCATGTTTGTGGGTGTCATTTCTGCAAACCCTTACGAGACTATAACTCGTCTACTATGGGGAACCTAGGGGTTTAAAGGCTTGTTGCATGCGCTAAATGCAATCGCAATTCCCTGCGAAAGTGGCTTTTATTTAGTTTTGTTTTCTTTGGTAGTTTGATTTCTTGTTTATTTTTAGTGTCTTTCATTTCAGTGTTTGCTAGGGACTAGCAAAGTCAAAGTTGGAGGGTGTGATTGCTTCGCAATTAAGCTTCATTTTTCTGCATTCGGAGGCTAATTTCGATGATTTTACACCGTAAGTACTTTGATTTAGTTAATTTTAGTCTTTTTATGTGTTCTGGCTCTTGTAGGTTATTTTTGTCCAATAATGGAGTTTTCATAGCTGAAAAGAGAGCATAAGAGTGGAGCACATTTAAGAAACATGCTAAAGCGGTTTAAAAGCAAGGAATGTTAGAGGTATGCCCTAAAACCAATCCTAAAGGGCATATCAATTTCATATTATATTAATATGAAGGTATAACTTGTCGTATATATTTAAAATATATATGATAAGGTCCATGAATAAATGATAAGAGAAATATGTATCTCAAGTTGTTGAGATACGGAGACTCATATTTCTCATACACATTTATTCTAAAAAGAAGTTCCCGCTCATAAGTTTATTAAATTGGATATTTAATAAACCGTTAAGAGTAGCACAGATTTAAACTGGCTCCAATGGGAGGATAGGTAGTCTTTCCTATCGGTGTAGTGACACTATAGTTAATCTGTGGGTGCATGTTAGAGAACATGTACACTGAACTTGATCATCAAGAATATTCTTATGGAGTTTAAGTCAAAAGAATATTCTTATGTTACGATCATAATCCTTAGATCAGAGGCACCATAGTTATCTTATGCATAGGTCACTTGAGTTTGATAGTATATCGTATATCCTTAACCATAAGGGTGTAATCGGTACTCATTGACTCTAGTAGAGTTATGTATGAAGGTAAATGAGTGCGCAAGAAGGAATCATCACTTTCATCTTTGATGAGAGAGAATGTCAGGGTTAGTTCACAAAGATAGTTCTCAATGTGAAATCTGTGGCCACAGTGATAGGTGAATTGTGAAAGAGTTTCATCAGATTCACCTTATTGAGATTATACTTTGTAGAACATATAACAAGTTGTTAAGATAGGGTTTGACTTAATAACCATGCCCGATCATCTTAACAGTGACATTAGGGGATGAAGGATTAAGTAACATGAAGGGTTTACATAGTTCTACTATTCACCCAAACCTAGGGTACATCATGATATGTTGCTAGATGTCACTCACGACTAGTGTAGGCCTAGTGATAAGTGTTATCATTGAGGGCAAAAATTGGAATCGTTCCAATTGAACCAAAAATAGAAACTTTCTATTTTAGGGAACATGAGATGTCCCGAGCCACTACTAGGTTGGGGTGAACCCAATGGGTCACACACATAAGAACATAAGTGATCTTCTTGAAATCTTGGGAGGGGAATATTCTAGTTTATATATGTATGACTCTTATTATTAAAGGTTAATAAGAAAGAGGTCAAGGATATACATAACTAGGATATTGTTATTCTATATGGTGTTTGGTCATGCTAGCACTTGTAACCAAACAACATTAAAAGAGAAGAGGACTATAAATATGATGCTACAAGCATTACGGCTAGACATTCCATGGTAAGCCTCTCTCTCCTAGCCGTCCTCTCCACTCTTCCCTCTCTAGCTTGTGATCTTTTCAAGGGTTGTGAAGATACAAGGGATTCGAGGAGTTTTGTGTTCGTGTGGACTAGCATTGGAGGCCTCCATACTTTTGGAGCTCGGATTCGATCGAGGTTACATCAAAGGCAATGATCAAGTAAGTATGTTTTAAATATGTTTAATTCATGTACTTGTATATATATATTCATGATTCTATGTTTGTGTTTGAATCTTGGCATGGTTGTGATTGAGAATCATTTTATAAAAAGTTTTATACGATGTATTTCTTCCGCTGCGATTCTTGTATCACATCCTTTCAAGGAAAGCAACAAAAAGGAGCAAAAATGAGGAATTCAGCTCATGGCTATCGATAGAGAGGTCTCCCTATCGATAGGTCTATCGATAGGGAGGTGTCCTATCGATAGGTACAAGCCTCGGGTGAAGAAATCTGCAAAAAAAAGTGACCTGCAAGCTTCCTTTATCGATAGGAAGTCATCTCTATCGATAGGGATTGACTTCTATTGATAGAGGTGAAGGTCTATCGATAGCCAGATCAAATGTTAAAAATATATATACTGCTGCAAGGTGACCTATCGATAGGGTCACCGAGCCTATCGATAGGCCTTGCCTTAAAAAGCGTGCCAACGTACTTTTAAGTGATTTTTGATGTATTTTTGGAGAGTTCTACTTGAGGAAGGTTTCTTATGCTATATAAGCATTCTTTTAAGAGCAGTTAAAGGCAGCCAAACTTACCTCTAGCCTCTCGGGAATTCTCTCTCTTCTCTCTCATCTTTCTACTTGGGATTCTTGGTTTACGCATGGAAGGGATGAAAAACCGGTGATTCTACCCCAGCTATGAGTGGCTAAGCTTCTCTCTTGGGTATAAATGAAGCTTCTCTCAATTCTATTGTATCCATAGGTTTGGATTTGGGTTTTTGTGTATGTCTATGGTGATTGCACAACATCGAGGATATTGCTTGAATGCAATTTGATTTTAAACGATTTTATTCATTAACATAGTTGTTTTATGTGATTTCAATTATGTTTGTTGTGCAATGGTGTTTATCGAATGTGTGAAATGAAATGGTTCATGCCCTACTTGGATGGATTGTGCATTCTCGATTGACAGTCCATGCCTTAAAGGGATGATCCATGCTTGATTCATATATGCACGATTATTATTAATGGTTTATTCTTGTAGTCTAGATCATTATTACCATGGATATACATGAAACCTAATCAAGCTTATGAATGCGTTGATGGGAGTTAAGTGGATTCGAAACCCAAGGCTTTTAATTAATTGTTTTATAATCAATAGTTTAAACAACAACCTTCATCAAAATCAAAGATTATTTCCTTAACTAAAATCGAATTTCACTTTAGCTCCTCATAACTTAGTCTTTAGTCCCTGTGGATAGACACCCGTGCGAAAACCATAGTTTCAACGAATTGAGGTTACTAGCACGAGTACTTTTATAAATTTAAATCTTGATTGCAAACAAGGAATAACCTCCCTTGTTCGGAGCGATCAATTAGACAATCTTCTTAAGTGTGTCATGTCTACTAAAAATTATGGTGATCCGAAAATTAGTTTTCAAAATACAGTTCGTAAAACACTAACAATATTTACCGTTGGATCTTTAACTGTCTATATTTTGAAAAGCGACCATTAGATCAATGTGATTTTTGGCATACATGACATAAATAAGAAGATTATCTAATCCAATGGTCAGTTTTTCAAAATACTTATCCTAATGTTGAGTGACTGTTCGTTAATGAATAATTTTTGTATATACATAATATAATATTTTGTATATAAAATTTTCAAACGTTAAGAGCTGGGAGTGGGGATGCCATCAGGGTCGGCTCAACATATTTTAGGGCCTAAAGTAATAAATCTAATCGAGGCTTTTCTAGTCCCAATTCATCATATATAAATTTCGAGCAATAAATTTGCACCAGCAAAGATGAGGGGCAAAAGGGGAATCAGCTAGTCGTAGCAAACATATCAAGTTCACAACTTCAAAAAGAAAAAAAGAAAATATGAGAGACAAATGCATGTTTTAACTTAATTATTAAAATTGAGTGCAATTTGACTAGCAAGCACCAAGCATAGATATCATGCTTTAAGCACAAACCAAACATCAACCTCAAACAAATCAAGATTCATATGGACTTCAAAAAAAAAGAAAAAAAAAAAATGAAAGAGTTATCTACAAACTAACCAAACCAAAAATACAAAAAATATTTTTTATATCAATGAAAAGAAATCATATTTACAATATAAAACAAAAATCAAGTGTCTAAAGAAAAAGCTAATTTACATATACACACATATATAGGGAGTCTATTATAAGGTGTATCTTACATGTGTAAGGTGAATTTTGTATGACAAATTGTAAAATAGATTTTAAAAATTTTATATATAATTTTAGAGCAAGACAATATAAAGGGAGTAATAAACCAAGACGATATAAAAGAGCTAAATTATAAAGGGTCAAGATTTAAAGTAAAAAAAATTTATTCTGATCTAAGGATGAAGATTTGTAAAAGGAAAGGAATTATTGGCATAGATAGAGCAACAGATGTTAGAAAATAGGTGAACATATTAAAAAGAGCGGTGCTACAAGTCCCATTCAATTACCACATTTTAAATTCTTGTCCGAGTTGTCATTATGGCTTGCTTGTTTGAGGTGTCCCCATTTAATACAAATTTTCCACGCAAGCGAACTTGTTTTAGACACAACCATCAACGATCAACATTCTCTGGAACCGCGTAATTGCACAGTGAAAAACTAAACATAAACATAGTAAAAAATTTAACAAACATTGAAGATAAAAGATAAAGAAAGTAAAAACTTAAAAACGTAAAGACAATTTAAAAACTCAAAACACAGTGAAAATGAATAAAAACACATAAAAAACTGATAACACATTTAAAATTCAAGATATCGTGAAATACAATTTAGAATTTACAAAAACAGGGAAAACATATTGTATAGTGAAAAAGATGGAATAAGCATAGTAAATAGTTTATATATATTGGAAATGCATATAAAACATTTTAAAAATGTTAACACGGTGAAAATACAATGTACGTCAAAAAATTGCACAAAGCACAATGAAAATGAAAAAACACTGTAAAAAACTTAAAAACAATAAAAACTTAAAAATGTCAAAACAATTTAAAAACACAAATGACAATGAAAATTACACAGTGAAAAACTAGGTATAAACATAGCAAAAACTTTAACGACCATTCAAAGTACACAAACCACAGTTAAAAATTAACTAAGACAGTGAAAACATAACATACATTGAAAAACTGGGCATAAAGAGAATAAAAACTTTAACAAGCATTCAAAATACACAAAACACAGCTAAAAACATTAGCACAATTAAAATGCAAGATATTGTAAAAAAAAATGTCGAATAAAACACATAAAACACTTTAGTGTTAGGTTAAAACAGTAACAAAAGCAACATACAATCAAAACTTGCACAAAACAAGCTTTGTGCAAGGATGTACAAAAAAAAAAAAATCTAATTTGATCCTAATGCTTAAAAAAGAAATTTCTTATTAATGTTAATTTGTGGACTAACATTTTGAAGTAGATAAAAAGAGTTTTCTTATAAATTTGTTCATTAAGTCCATTTTCATCCAAAAAACAATAAGCGATGGATTCAATTTATGAATTGAGATATATGAAAGAATACACCATGGGAACGCAGCGGAAGGTAGGTTTTAAAATTTTTCCCCATGTATTCATCCATGAATCTTCTTAATCGATGAATCGAATCAACTTTAAATTAAAAACATTAAAGTAAAGCTTACATTGATTTGTTCCTTTGCGATGTTCTCTTCCTTTGATGATCGTCCTCGCTCAATCCTCGAGCCCCAAAAGAATGGTGGCCTCCAATGAACGTCCACACGAACACAAGAGTTGCAAAACCTTCTTGAATTTTTCAACACTTGAAAAAGACAAGCATGGAGAGGGAGAGAGAGAGAGGGGCGGCAATAGAGAGAGAGAGCTCTTGGATGATGCAAGCTTGAAGGCTATTAGGGTTCACTCTCTTTAAATAAGCCTCTCCTCTTCTTAGGGTGTTTGGTTACTAGTGCTAGCATGACCATTAACCCTATTTAGGTTATTCACATTCTTGAATTAGATATCCTTTTGGCTATTAATTAATTAACCCTTAATTAATTAAAGCCAAACACATATTAATAAGAATGCAACCCTCTCACAAGTTTAACAACCTCACTTATGTTCTTATGTGTGTGACCCATTGGGTTCATCCCAACCTAGTAGCGGCAGGGGACATCTCAATGTCGCCCAAAATAGAAACTTTCTATTTTTAGGTTCGATTGGAACAATTCCAATTTTGCCCTCAATGATAACCCTTATCAATAGGCCTTCACTAGTCATGAGTGACATCTAGCAATATGTCATGACGTACCCTAGGTATGGGTGAATATACGAACGTGTAAATGAACCCTTCGTGCTATAAATAATCCCTCACCAAACAATGTCTCGATTAAGTCAGTTGGGTATGGATTCATGTCAAACCCTAACTTAATCATGTGTTACTAATTCACCAGATTATAATCTCAATTAGGTATACCCTTGAAACACTTTTCTTGGTAACCTTCTGCTTTGGCCAAAGACTCCATTGAGATAGTAACTGTGAACTAACTAAGACATTCGCCCTTTCTTATTAAGGGTGGTGATCCTCTATTGCACACTCACCTATTTTCATACATAACTTACTAGAGCCAATGAGCACCGATTACATCCTTATGATTAAGGGTGTACGAGATACTATCAAACTCTAGCAATTCATATATATAAGATAACATGTGGTGTCTCAAGTCTAAGGATTACAACTGTGACTATACACATGAGCAGCCTTTGACATACAAATAGAATTCCATAAGCTGTACTCATATTGGTCACGTTCAGTGTACCTGTTCTCTAACAAGCACCCACAGGTTTACTATAGTGTCTCTACACAGATGGTTCGAGACTCACCATCCTCCCATGGAGCTAGTAAAACCTGAGCTAATCTTAACGGTTTATAATCGTCCATATATATAAACCTATGATCAGGAACCAGTTTAGGATAGATGTACTTGAAAGTTATAAGTCTCTCTATCTCAACACTTGAGATATAACTTTCTATCATACTATCCAAGGACTTTATCATGAACAGTAATTAAACACAAGTTTACATGATAAAAATAGCCATATCATAAATGAATAAAGATCCATACAAGATATTATAATGAAATATAAAACCCTAAACTCAAAAGAACAATTGGTTTTAGGGCACATATCTAACAATATAATGAAAGGATGTACAAATAATTTATCTGTTGGTGGACAAAGAGTACTAAAAAAATATTTGTTCCAAAGAAAATAAAAGAATCCAATTTGATTTATTAAACAAATCTAAAAAGTTTTTCTTGCTATTGATAACAGTTCATCTTCATCCACATTTGTTTGATATGCATATGTAACTTCGTCCTACAAAAATTCACCAAAACAATTATAATGTTAGCTACATGTTTAAGAAATTTACATGTTTCGTAAATAATATATATATTTTTCAATATTTACTTACCTGTTGAAGGTTGTTATTAAATTTATTAGCATTAACTTGTAAGAGCATCTCCAATGGAGCTGCCAAATGACCTGCCAAAGCCAAATTTGGCACTTTGGACCCAAAACAGCTACTCCAATGCAGCTACCATTGCTAATGCCAAATTTGACTTTGGCAGTCCAAGCTGCCAAATTTGGCTTTGAGAATGGCAGTTGCTATTTCTGCCACATCAGATTTCCCACCACCCCAACTACCCCCAACTTCCAAATGACAAATTACCCCCCAACGAATATGTGTTTGGCAGCCAAGAAAATTCAAGAAAAAAAATATCAAAAAAAATAATAAAATATTATTCAACATAACAACATGAATTAGATATCCACAAGAAGATGTTCAAAACATTCATGCAACAAATCAAGTAAAACAGTGGGAAGAACCACTCACGGGTTTCAGCTTTTTCCGAGAAATTTTGGTGGCATGACTTTCCCGAGAAACAAACATACCCCAATGGATGGAAGCCAGTCTGTGATCCTTGACACGCATCTGGACAATTATCCCCTAATCATGGCCGTCTGATCAAACCCCACCCTTGATCTCATCATGGCATCCGATCAAACCCCTAATCTCAGACGTGATTCCTTTAGCAGAGATTCGCAGAGAGATTCCTTTCATAGAGATTCGCGAGGTGATGGAGCACGCAGAGATTCGCTGCCATGGATGTACTTTCTTCCATGTGAGGGTTTGCAGAGAGAGGGTTTTAGAGAAAGGGGGAGGGCAGCAGAGAGGGAGAGCCGAATCGGGGAGCCCAAGGGTGATCGAGGTGAGGGGGTAGTAGAGAGGGTTGTAGAGAAGCTGAGGGGTGAGCAGAGAGGGAAGCCACACGGGGAGGGGGGGAGATGGTGATTGAAATGAGGAGGGGTGATGGTCTCGGTTCTTGGCAGCTTTATGCCAAAGATATTTTTCAAATTTTTTTCCCAATTTTTTTAAAAATATTTTTAAAATATTTTATAATTTATATTTTACAAACTATAAAATCTTTTTATAATTTTTATAAATTATGACAAAAGAAGCTTTATGCCAGCTTTATGATTCTTTCTGACAAAAAATTTATAGAGTTTGATTCTTTCTGACCAAGCCATGTTTCATGGCCAACCATATATGCAATATAATACAGATAGAAGAGGGACTCGTCCAAACAATCAGTTTATTCATTTATGAAAGAAAGAAGATACACATTCAGTTTGAAGAACGGGGAGCAGAATGGGTGAACCTTCACATACACGCCGGGGCAAAAATTGGACGAAAGCTGAAGATATTGCACCGTGTAAAGCATATTTATGTATATCTCAAGACCCTATTGTAGGCACCAACCAACCGTCTGTGGATTTTTTGAGGCGTATTTTTTCTACTTATTGCGACCTCATCGAAAACAATGGGGTGCGGTCCCAAGTATCTTGTGCTTCTCGTTGGCTTAACATAAAGCATCCATGTTCCAAATTTCAAGGGCACTTAACACAAATACAAAATGCATACAAAAGTGGGGAGAACATACCCGATATGGTATGTTTATTTAATGTGCAATTTTTTTAAAAAATATTTTAATTGTTTGTTTGTTTTTTTTTTTTAATAATTTTTTTTATTTGCAGTACAATAAAGCAAAAGAATTGTATGCAACTGTCGAGAAGAAACAATTTATTTTTGACCACTGTTGAAAAATTTTGGAAAATACCATTAAGTGGGTAGATGTGAGCACTGCGAGCAGTACTCCTCTCACTCAAACTGATACTGACTCGAACAATCAATGCCTACTTAATTCCCCAATTCTTGGCACAACTATTTCTCTTGATTCTGATCATGATGCTGAGATAAGCGTTTACTCACCTAGAAAATGCCCAAGCGGACAAAAAGCTGAGAAAGTGAGAAAATGGAAGTCCAAATTAACTAGCATTGAGGGAAATCGTTTTTGTAACTTGATGGAGGACTTTAACAAACAATCATTATCACTTGATGCTGGGAAGATCGAAATGCAAGAATGGAGAATTATGGCTCTTGAGGATGCGAATATAAATAATAAGGAAAAGAATATAATCGAGAAGGAAATGAGTGAGACAGTAAAAAGAAGGGAGGAGAGAGAAATTATGATGATGAATTTGGATGGTATGGATACTAATACGAGGCTTTACTGGACAATGCTTAAAGATGAAGTGTTTGCGAGACAGTTAGCTCGTAATGAAAAGTCCTGTTATAAATAAAGTATTTTGAATTTTATTACAAATGCTTATATTAATGTAATGGGTGGAAGAGGCTTTAATTATTTTTAAAGTTATGTATTTATTTGGGATTTACTTACATATTTATAATTTATAACAACTATCATAATTTTTATAATTGTTTAAATGAAATATAACTTTAAATATGCTTTCATAAACTTAAAATTCATACAATAACATAGTGCGTAATAGAATAGAAAAATATGCATTTTGTACATTCCAAACAACAAAATCTTTAATTGTATGACTCCCTACCACGACGAGCCCATACGTGTTCAATCAAATCATTTCTAAGCATATGATGCATCCTAGAAGACCGAATCATATGATGGCGAGCCAAAATTCGTTGAACTGTGGTGTCATTTCCCGTGAGATTTCAGATGATGGTCCTGCAATATGTGCTGGTATGTCATATTCATAATCAAGGGACTAATCTCACTCATCTTCTATAATCATATTGTGCAATATAATACATGTCTTCATAATGTTATGAAGATCATCAGGAGACCAAGATCGTGCTGGTCCACGAACAATTGCAAAACGAGGTTGAAGAACACCAAACGCTCTTTCCACGTCTTTTCTATATGCTTATTGCATTCCATTAAATTGTCTTTTATTTTCTTCATGAGCATAAGAAATTGATTGGATGATGGTTGCCCACTTAGGATAAATGTCGTCAGCAAGATAATATCCCATGTTGTACTGGTGGTTATTAATGGTAAAATTGGCAGGTGGTGCACGTCCTTCTGTAATACCTGAAAATAAAGGAGAATGGTCAAGAACGTTTATGTCATTGTGAGAACCAGGCATACTGAAAAATGCGTGCCATATGCATAAGTCGTGGGATGCCACTGCCTCGAACACAATGGATGGCTTATGTATATGGCCGGTGTAGGCTCCATGCCACGCAGCTGGACAATTCTTCCACACCCAGTGCATGCAATCTACACTTCCCAACATTCCTGGAAATCCACGTTCCTCCACCTTACGCAAGAGTCTTGCAATGTCAGCTTCATTTGGATATCTCAAATAATGTGAGCCATACACTGCAATAATCGCATCACAAAATCTTTGTAATGACTCCGTTATAGTGCTCTCGCCCATTCTTATGTATTCGTCTATGGCATCGGCACCAACTCCATATGCGAGCATCCGTAAAGCCGCCGTCATCTTCTGCAAACCGCTACAACCAGGCATGCCTAGGGCATCTGATTGCACCATAATATTGCATACTTTCATTGCATTATTCCCATCATTTTGTACATACTTGAGCCATTTATTCTTGTAAATAGGTGCGTTTGATTCTTTTGTTGTTTTTGAGCCCTTGCAGGTTGAATGCGCTAAAATGGATGCTTTTTGTATGCAAAGTGAGAGCTTGGAGTCAAGCCTTGGAAGTCTTCAAAGGTCATGGGACTTATAGAACATACTTCTAGGTGTGTCTAGATGCCACATATCAAATTTCAAAGCTAAATGCCAAGTGGTTTGGGAGATATGGGCAAACGAAGTCATGAAGTGCAAAAAGCGACCAATCTGGACATTTTGGAAAACCAGTTTCTCTCCAGATTGAATTGGACAATGAGACCACTATGGTTGGAAAGAAGACTTCACAAGCTTCGCGTGCATATAAAGAACGTCCAAATCCGACTTCGGATGAGAGAGATATGACCATTTGAAGTCGGAGGCTTTCACAAGGCAAAATAGAGCAGTTTTGGCTTTTTAGCAGGGGGGTACCGGTCCCTCCTAGAGGGGTACCAGTCCCCATGTTGCAGAAGTGAAAGGGTACCGGTCCCTCCTAGAGGGGTACCGGTCCCTATGTGCGGGAAATCCCCCGGGTTGCTTGAAAATTGCCCATTTTGCAAGGGCATTCTTGTCTTTTGGTCCCCATGTTTTGTAGCCCTAATGGGGGGGGTATTTAAACTCTTTTGGCAGCTGGTTTGCCTTCCTCTCCACCTTTCCCACTTAGTTTTTAGGGCTCTCTTAGGTTAGTTTAGTTTTTCTCTTAGTTTAGGTTAGGATTAGTTTAGTTTAGGTTAGTTTGGTATTCTTGTTTTCATCTATGGTTTGTAATCTTTGTTGTTCTTTATTTGTAGCTTGTTAAACTTTGTATTTTCATTCTTAAGTAATATAAATAGCTTTCAATTCAAGTTTCTTGCATTTTTCATCTTCCATGGCTAGCTAAACATCAAGAAGGTGAGTTCTATGGTGGATTTCCTCTCCAAACCCTAGGTAAATGGTATTTTCTCATGTCTTGAACCTTTAATGTTTATGGAATGATGTTTGATCCTCTCTTATCTTGTGAACACTTGTGGTGTCATATTCATGATCATTATATGACTTGTTATGTTTGGTTATTGAGCACATATGCATGCCACATGTTTGTTAAAATGCCTCATCATCTTTTGAACCCTTGTAGTATCATATTCATGGCCATTGCATGACTTGTTATGTTTGGTTATTGAGCACATATGCATGCCACATGTTTGCTAAAATGTCAAAGAGAGTGTTAGGTTTTATTCCACCATTTTGGGTTACTCAATTGAGTTTTTATTGCTAAATCTTCCATCAAAGACCATTCTTCAATGGATCCTAGATGAGTTTTCCTTTCAAAATGCATTTAAAGTTAAATCCTCCATCAAAGACCATTCTTCAATGGATCCTAGATGAGAAATCATTATGAGAAATACATGTACCAAAGGTTTGGAAGAAATGAACCCATAGAATTCATCTTACTTAACTTAATCAGTTTTCTTTTATAATTTGTCATCATTTTAGTATAAACAAAACAATCAACAATCAACCCCCATGATTTTACACTTTCTTTTACATTCATTGGTTATCAACACCTAAGGATCATTTGGACCTGTTCCACTCCCTGTGGATATGACCTAGGAACTCCCTAGTATTTATTGCTTGACGACCGGTGGATTTCTATGCTTGGGAATCTATTGCGCACATCAATTTTAAGTTCAAGCAGCATCCATTCTTTGCACAAAATAATTGTCATAATTTTGAATATCATTCAAAATCCGAAGAAATAATGTTCGATGCATGCGAAAACGTCTTCTAAATAAGTTGTCTGGATAGATAGGATTTTCAGAAAAATAATCATTGAATAGTTGTCGGTTGCCCGATGCTCTATCACGATGGATTCGGCGACCACTTGAAGAACCACCATGAGTACTTTCTTCATTGTTGAAATTTTGATATTCTGCACAGATAAGCACAAAGGTTCTTCTCCTCTGTTCATCATCAGAATCAGATTGCCCAAACTCGTCTTATAAGACTTCATAAAAAATGTCTTTGCTCATCGTGTTGTAAAAAATGGTGTGATGGGAATTGAGGATAAAGAAGTAGAGATGTAGAGAGATGGAGATTGTGTGAGTGATGAGAAGCTGAGGGGTGATATTTATAGAGTTTGATGGGAGAATGGTAGATGGGAGACTGGTAGATGGGAATGTCATTGCTCATCTTGCATCAGGTGCTCTCTTGTAGATCCACTTGCAGTGAAAATTAAGGAAAACTGACCGTTAGATTAGATACTCCTATAATGTATGTCATGCATGCCAAAAATCACGGTGATCCTACGGTTGGATTATGGTAAAACTTACTGCTAAAAAATGATAACATTTGTAAGAACAAAAAAAGTCATAGTTTTTTAAAGTTTTATTTTTAAAAAAAATAGCCGTTAGATTACTGTGATCTTTGGTAGACATGACATACATTATAGGAGTACCAAATCCAACGGTCAGTTTTTCAAAATTTTTACTGTAAGTGGCTCAACTAAATTAAAATCAAAATTTTAACTGCAAAGTGGCACTAATTTAAATTTACTGTGTAATTAAATTCCTTCAATTAAAATTAATCAATGATAAATTATAATTAGAATAGTAGTATTTTAGCTAATTTTATTGCGAAAATAAAATTTTAAAATATTAAATTATTAAATTAAGATACGAAAATAATTAATTATTTTAAAATATGAATATTTTTCATTACGAGGATTAAAATAAGTTTTAATATGTTCTTGTAAATAACTTTTGAAAAGTAGTTGGAAGTTAGTTGGAGCATGGGGGTAAATATGTCAAATAGATGGGAAGTGCCAAAATTTGGCACTTGTGCATTGGAGCACCTTAGTGCCAAATTTTGAATTTGGCTTTAGCAAGTGCCATTATAATGTTAGCTACATGTTTAAGAAATTTACATGTTTCTTAAATAATATATATTTTTTTCAATATTTACTTAACTGTTGAAAGTTGTTATTAAAGTTATTAGCATTAACTTGTAAGCCACTATAACAACCTCTCTGAAATGGATTTCCAAAACCCTATACAAATAGAATTCAACATTTATGAGATGAAAAATAACTAATGTACAATAAATAATTTAATAAATAAAAACAAAGCACCAAATTACACACCACAACTAGGAAAACTATCAAAATCACATACCACGATTAGTGTTAATTACTTTCAAAGACAACAAAGTAAAAACATTCTAAAAAGACTGTTAAAACATTTGAGATAGTTCAAAATGCAAAACACATTAGATTATTCTAATGACAGTGAAAAATATTGCAAAACACAATAAAAACATCCTAGACAATAATTAAAAAATGAAAAACACAATTAAAGACACTTCAAAATGATGGTATGTACCAACTCAGTAAAAAGACTTGAAAATAGAGTTAAAACACCTAGGACAGTAAAAATTCAAAAGACAATAAAAACACTCCGAAGAGACGGTATAAAGATTCGAGACAATGAAAAAAAGAAATCACAGTAAAAAATCACCAACACAATGAAAACATTCCAAATATAATAAAAAAAAACATTCTGGACAGTAAAAATGAAAACACTGTCAAGCACAATGAAAATGCATCAAAATCACAAGTGAGAAGTACCCAAGATTGCCTTGAAACATAGTTGATTGATTTCTAAAACCCTAGAGAAAAAAAGTTAAACATCATTAGAGTCAAAATAACTTATATAAAATAAATTAGTTATTAAATAAAAAGAAAAAAAAATTACATACTATAAATACCACAACAAATGTCGATTTCCTTCAAACACAAGACAGTGAAAATACTCCAAAAAGACAATAAAAACGTTCTAGAAAACAAAAAATGTAAAATACTGTAGACATACCGAAACACAGTGAAAACAATGGAAAACACAGTAAAAACATGGGAGACAGTAAAAAATGAAAGAATAAAAGAGATTCAACACTGTGAAAATGCATTAAAACAATTTAAATGCATTAAGTCACTTGTGAGAAGTATCATTGATTGCCTTAAAGGAGACTTGATTGATTTAAAGCAAATGGAACATGAATACTTTGGCCAAAAAAATAGAAATCACACTACCATACAAGATGGCGCTATCGCTTTTTGCCATCTCAACAAAACAAATTAAATACACATTAGTTGTGTGTGTTTTAGTGTGAAGATGTGCACTTTCATTTTGCAAGCTAATTCTTAATTAGGACATGACATGCATCGGTCTGCAGGACTCGTGGATCTCACCAATATTTATGAACAGTGTGAATGTGTACTGAAACTTCTAGATTCATAAAATAGCATCATTGTCTCCGAGAATCGTGAAGTTGGGATAAAATGATGTCGAAAGTCCCATTTGGATTAGTTTTATCTAAAATTACTTTTGACGTTTAGAATGCAACTTAATATAGTGCATGTTTGGATTTAGGTAGGACCAACGCTTTTAAGTGCTTTATTTGTTACTTCTACTTTTTGTGGGTTGTTTGGTAAAAATTGAAGATGTAGATAAAATTAGGGATGCAACTCGGACCGGATTGGTCGTAAATGAGGACCAATCCGAACTAATTCGGATTAGACTTTTAAGAACTAGGACCAATCCTAATTGAATTTGGACCAGTTCTGGACTAATTCTGATGCAATTTGGATTGGACTGGATTGGACTACAGTTCTTCATTAAAAGAAAAATAAAATAAAATTTTAAAAAAATTCCCTAATGTTCAATCAATTATAACTACATAAAGACTTGATTTTTTCCCTGTTATAACACGTAACAATGTAAAATTCATACTTCCACATAATTCAACAATTGAACAAAATAACAATTAAGTATTAACCATTATGTAAAGTAACAATAAATAAAATAAAATAAATATGTTTAGTCCAATAATCCAAAATAAACTTCTAAAAGGAGAAAATTTTTGGATACAAGAAAACAAACAAAACCATTATAATTAAAAATTCTAATAT
>JAESVK010000975.1:381602-400102 GCA_017140935.1 Hamamelis virginiana
TGAAAAAGAAAGAGGGAAATGGAGAGAAGAGGCTAGGGTCGGGCAGAACGTGCGAGGGAAATGAAAAATAAGGGGAAGATTGCGGATTTAGGGCAAACTTAAACGGTGCGTTTAAGTTTCTCCAAACAAGACGGTCAACAAAAATGAGTCTTAAATTATATACTTATCAAAGACGGTTATGATACTACTGTCTTTAAAGACATTAAATAAAGACGGACAATTAAAAGCGTCTTTTTTGATGTCTTTCAAAGACAGTTTTCAAAACCGTCTTCAATTTACTGTCTTCTTTGAGCTTTTTTGTAGTAGTGATTACAAATGATCCTTTTATAGATATATATATATATATATATATATCTATTCCAACAGTTGGTTTCTTAAAATATTAGACCCAGAATATTGGTGTTTTGAAATGGATAGTAGAAATAATAGTAAAAAGAATGATAAGGCGAAGTGACCCATTAGATGTTGGAAATTATAAAACAATATTACCTTAAAAATAAAAGACAAGTGAAGTAAGGTGGGTTGAGGCACGGACAAGGTCGCTTTCTTTAAGACGATTCGCGCCAGTATGAAAAATCCGATGCAATAGTTTCTAGCACATCGCCTCCAGGATACAACGAACCCAGTCACTCACTGTTATTTTCTCTAAGCTTGCACAACTTTGAGAAAATTTGAAGCTCCACACAACACCCTTCTTTGCCCAAAGAAAAACTCACAAAATACTTAAAGAAAAACTGAAAATTATAGAGAATCAAAGAGAAAAGAGAGAGTTTGTGAATTGGTGAGTTAGAATGCCCAGAGGAGTCCTCTATTTATAGGTGTAGCAATGTGTAACCTATGCTGCAGAATTAAACATTGCATTCACTCCATTTATAGAGGTTATGAAAAAAAAAATGAATTCTATTCATAACAGATATAGGTTACAAAGTATTAAAAATAAAACATGTGATAAATCTGATTTCATTTTAATATGAATCTGTAACAGAAAAAAATAAATTATAAAATGAAAAAAAAAAATTCAAACCTGAAATAAATTTTGTTCATAACATATATAGGTTAAGCATTGTGAATTGGTGAGTTAGAATGCCTAGAGGAGTCCTCTCTTTATAGGTGTGGCAAGGTATAACCTATGCTGCAGATTTAAACATGGCATTCACTCCATTTGTGAAGGTTATGAAAACAAATTCAAACCTGAAATGAATTATGTTCATAACAGATATAGGTTACAAAGTTTTAAAAATAAAACATGTGATAAATGTGATTTCATTTGAATATGATTCTGTAATAGAAAAAAAAATTATAAAATGAATTTTGAACTGTTACAGAATGTGCATAAGTCTGACCAGAACTGGGTATATAAGCAGTTCGAGTAGGAGAGCCTTCTTCCCTTCTTATGCACATGAGGTGCCAAGTTCTCTAAGCCTTCACTAAGCATGAGTGAAGAAGAGAGCTAACAAACCACTCATTGTTTTCTTCTTCTAACCAATGTGGGACAAGGGAAGATAGGTAAGTTTTATTTTTTTATTAAAATACTCCAACAATCCCCCACTTATTTTAATAAAAAAAAAATTAAAAACAAAAAGTTCTGGGCAAAGATAGAACCATATGCATCAGAAAGGTGGCATTGCCTTGAAACCTTCACTTAGTATTTCGGTAAATCTAGTGTCAGGTCAAAGTGGACTAAGCCTTGAAACTAAGACTGCTTGTGGATACTTGAATTACATCACTCACATATTATTTAAGGTGTCCTCATTTAAGCTTCTAAAAGCCAGCACGTTATGGCAATGTGCTTTATCCCGATTTTTATAAGTGCTCTAGAGAATTAGCCTAATTCTCATAGTAAGTGGCCTCACTTCCACACTATATAGGTGAGTTTATCAAGGATGCTCCCATAACCAAAATAATATGCTAAAACACTATGCAAGACAATCAAGAGATCACATCATAATCATGCTTAAATTAATAACATTCATCACAAGGGAAGAAACTCACCATAGCATGCTCCCTCGAACACAATTCATATATCAATCCATACTTAGGTATTCCATGTGATAAACTTTAATAATTAAGAATAAGGACAATGCTATCTATAAAAAAACAATACATGACCCTACTTCTAATACTAATATCCTAGCATGATAAAGACTCAAACTATAATAAAAATGGAAAATCATAACAACAAAGACTCACTCCTAACATGCACTCTAGTCATGAAATATATCTAAAGCATTCTCACAATACTCATATAGCAATCAACATACTCTCAAATAAAGAAGAAGAAGACTATATTCATTATGTAAGAAAACTAGACTCAAAACAAAAAGGACCTATATGCATCTAGAAGACCATTATTGTACAAGCATTAATCTAAAACATATTCTACATACTTAATCCTAACACAACATAGACATAAAATAGAAGAAGAAGAAGAAGAAGAAGAAGAAAAATATAAAACTTTAAACAAACTATAAAACTCTACTAACCTCTTTGCCTCCTTCTCTCTTGCTCCAAGCCTTCTCTTCAAGCTCCAAGGACTCCAAGGACCTCAAGGACTTTAAAATTTAAGCTAGAGTGCTATGGGGAAAGCTTGTGCAATTGCTCAAGCCTCTACTCTCCAAGCTAGCTCTCTAAAGCTTATTCTGTGTGTTGAAACTGATTTCAGGGCCCTCTATTTATAGGGAGGCCTGAGTTTGATCAATGGCTGAGATTGAATCCCTTAGGAATGATCCAAGGGCTCAAAATCAGTCTTCCAAGGTGTTTGAACTCATCCCAAAGTCCTCATGGCCGAATTGGACACATGGCAGGACTTGGAAGAGTCCTGGCAGGAAAAAAACACTGCAATTTAACAAAATAGGCTGAAAAAATCGACAACCATCCACCTTGGGACGGTTGGCAGTCCTTCATGGACGGTTTGCCATCCCTTGGTGGACGGTCATCATTCCCCATGCCAATTTTGGCCTATGTGGGCCTATCTCAGCCCGTTTCGATCCGGTTTCTGCTTTTTTCGGCTTTTCGGACCCGTTTTAAGTCCAAATTTGACGATTGAAGCGCCGAAACAATCATGATTTGATTCTCCATGTTTTAAGAAGTGTTTGAAGTGAATATGCATTGACCAAGGTCAAAGGTTTAAGGAAAAATCGATCGATTAGCTGTTTAGGGCCTGCTTGGACCAAATTAGGGTTTTGAAATCTGCTAACCGATTGCTTTCGAAATCATTTCTTCTTCTTGAAACAAGTTTTAAAATGTTTTAGGAAATTTTTGTGAAGCCTTTGAAGGGTTTGGTTTGATAAAAATATCGAATCCCGGTCGCTTCTGGTCGAAACCCTAATCTGGGCTTTGAAAGGGCCTTTCGAGCCTCGAGAGCCAATATGAGCCAGAAGGTTCCACAGATCTTGCCATTGATCAACTTAGCTACCAAACACACTTTACATATCTATGCCAAAGTCTCGAGACCATTCGAGATAAGATCGACAGTCATTCAAGGCTTTTGTGATTCAAAGGACAAAACTGCCATTCAGTCACAAAAGGCCTTATTTTCTATCAAGCCTAGCTCAGAATGCCATGGGATTTTGCAGGGATGTTCCTAGATTCTCTAAAAACCTAATGCAAAAAAAACCGACTCAATCTGACCTAAAAACCTACATGCGATAATGACCTCTACCTAATTACCCACAAAGGGTAAAACTGGCAACTTAGGGTTTTGACACCCTATTTCATTTCTAATCACAGGCAACCATTCATGACCATACTCATGGTCAAAAATGGATGTTTACACCTAACAATTGGTTTTAGGGCATACTTCTAACACAGTTTTCCAATACGTGTTGAAACGAGAACAAACTAGAGAGATCTTGAAGGTATGACCCTATTTTCACCTTGTGTGGGTTGAGAAATCGTTTGATCATATGGATCATCTGTTAAATTTTTTTTGGTATAGTCTATATGCATATCATTGGTTCTTGGGATTTCCATTCCCATAATTAGTGTGAAAATGTGCACTTTCATTTTGCAAATCAAATCTTAATTAGGACATGACATGCATCGGTCTATAGGACTCGTGGATCTCACCAATATTTATGAACAGTGTGAATGTGTACTGAAACTTCTAGATTCATAAAATAGTCTCATTGTCTCCGAGAATCGTGAAGTTGGGATAAAATGATGTCGAAAGTCCTATTTGGATTTGTTTTATCTAAAATTACTTCTGAAGTTTAGAATGCAACTTAATATAGTGCAATGTTGGATTTAGTAGGACCAGCGCTTTTAAGTGCTTTTTTTGTTACTTCTACTTTTTGTGGGGTGTTTCGTAAATCGTTCCCAAGTATTCCCCGGTGGAAGTCCTGAAAGAAAACACCATGGGAACGCAGCGGAATGTAAAACAAAAATTTTCCCATCTATTTTCATCCATGAATCGAACTCAAACTATAAGATGAATCTAAACAATTATTTATACATGAAATAAATGCTTACTTTGTTGTTGCTTTGATGGTCGCCTTCACAAAACTTCAAGCTCCAAAGGTATGGAAGCCTCCAATGAAGTCCACACGAGCCTAAGACTCCTTTGATATTCCTTTGTCTCCACAACAACTTGAGAAGGCAAAAGCTTAAGAGGGAGAGAGAGAGAAATTTCGGCTAGGGAGGATGCAAGCAAGAGTGTGTTATAACCCTAGGGTTATCCTCCTCTATTTATAAACTTCTCTTCTTATAATGATGTTTGGTTACAAGTGCTAGCTTGACCAAACATCATTTTTGATTAATTATATTCTAGTTTAGTATATCCTTAATCCCTTTAATTATTAACACTTAATAATTAGGATTAAGCTAATATCTAAATCAGAATATCCCCTCTTACAAAATCAAGAAGATCACTTAAGTCCTTATGTGTGTGACCCATTGGGTTCACCCCAACCTAGTAGTGGATCGGGAACATCGCATGTTTCCCAAAATAGAAACTTTCTATTTTTGGTTCAATTGAAACTATTCCAATTTTGCCCTCAATGATAACACTTATCATTAGGCCTACACTAGTCATGAGTGACCTCTAGCAACATATCATGACGTGCCCTAGGTGTGGGTGAATATACAAATATAAATGAACCCTTCGTGTAATATAATCCTTCACCAATCAATGCCACGATTAAGTTATCTGGGTATGGATTCATGTCAAACCCTAACTTAATCCTGTGTTAGTTATTCACCAAAATATAAACTCAATTAGGTTAACCCATGAAAACTCTTTTCCTTGGTTACCTTCTGCTTTGGCCAAAGACTTCATTGAGTTATTATTTGTGAATTAACTGTGACATTCTCCCTTTGATATTAAGGGTGGTGATCCCCTATTGCACACTCACCTATCTTCATATATAACTTACTAAAGCCAATGAGCACCGATTACATCCTCATGAATAAGGGTGTACAAGATACTATCAAACTCTAGTAATTCATACATAAGATAACTAGTGGTGTCTCAGGTATGAGGATTACAAATGTGACTATACACATGAGCAGCTTTTGACATTCAAATACATCTCCATAAGCTGTACTCATTTGGTCACGTTCAGTGTACTTGTTCTCTAACAAGCACCCACAGGTTTACTATAGTGTCTCTACACAGATGGCTTGAGACTCACCATCCTCCCATTGGAGCTAGTATAACCTGAGCTAATCTTAACGGTTTATTATCGCCCAAATAAATAAACCTATGATCAGGAACATTTCTAGAATAGATGTTCTTGAGAATCATATGTCTCTCTATCTCAACACTTGAGATATAATTCTCTATCATGCTATTCAAGGACATTATCATGAACAGTTATAAATAACACAAGTATACATGATAATATAAAAGCCATTATATAGATGAATAAGATTCATACAATAACATAAATGAAATTAAAGTTCCCTAATTACAATCTACTAATTGGTTTTAGGGCACATTTCTAACAAGTCCAATTCATATCGAAGAACTAGCGTTTATAGGAGTTACTGCTTGCGCAGTGCTCGTTCACCCCTTCGGCTTCTTCAATTGGAACAGGAAAAGTTTCCCTTAAACTCAACTACTTCCTTTGCAGGTTGAGTGTTGATTTATCTTGAAT
Organism: Hamamelis virginiana; assembly: GCA_017140935.1. Lineage (NCBI taxonomy): Eukaryota > Viridiplantae > Streptophyta > Magnoliopsida > Saxifragales > Hamamelidaceae > Hamamelis > Hamamelis virginiana. Next base: position 387,698 of record JAESVK010000975.1, read on the forward strand.
TGTTTGACCGAGTAGATCGAAGGGGAAAGGAAGTCTTCAAATCACGAATTTTTGCGTTAGTCTTAACTCCTTTTTTTAGTTTGCCAGTAAATAAGGACCAATTTGAACTAATTCGGATTAGACTTTTAAGAACCATGACCAATTCTAATTCAATGCAGATTGGACTGGATTGGACTACCGTTCTTCATTAAAAGAAAAATGAAATAAAATTTTAAAAAAATTCCCTAATATTCAATTCAATTATAATTACATAAGGACTTGATTTTTTCCCTCTTATAACACGTAACAATGTAAAATTCATACTTCCACATAATTCAACAATTGAACAAAATAACAATTAAGTATTAACCATTATGTAAAGTAACAATAAATAAAATAAAATAAATATGTTTAGTCCAATAATCCAAAATAAACCTCTAAAAGGAGAAAATTTTTGGATACAAGAAAACAAACAAAACCATTATAATTAAAAATTCTAATATTTCTTAAAATATCATAGTTTAATAATTTTTCACAGTGACATTTTAAAAAACAAACCATTGAATTACTGTGATTTTTGACATACATGACATACATAAGTATGAGAATTGAATTCAGATTGCAGATTGGACCGATTCCCAAAAGGCCAAATCCGATAACCAGTCCGAATCGAATTCGAATTGAAGAATTGGAACCATGACCAATCCGAATTCAATTTGGACTGGTTCAAATCTAGTCTAAAATGACCAGATCGGACTGGTTCAAATCCAATCTAAAATGACCAGATCGGACCGATTCCCAGTTTGACCCGTTCCGAGTTACATCCCTAGATAAAAGCATCTAAAGTTCTTAATTGTGCTTATTTGGATGAAGCAAATGCCTTTGTGCTTTTCAAAATAGAAGAAGTTACTTTTTGGCTTAAAATGTCTAAATGCCAATAGTACCATTTAATAATGAATTAGGACAAAAAACATTCCGTCCTTGTCCCAACCTTAATATATTATTTATTAAATATTAAATATTTATATTATTTATTATTTATAAATGTATTATTTATTATTTATAATTATAAATAAGCTTATTTATTCATAAATAAACTTATTTTATTAAATATAAATTTATTATTTATATTTATATTATTTATTATTTATAAATTTAAAATATATTATTTATATTTATAGTTATATTTATATTATTTATTATTATAAATAAAATTATTTATTTATAAATAAACTTAATTGTAGAAAAAGAAAAGCCTTACGTACCTATTGAATTTTCAATGATGCATTCTAAATTGAAATACGAAAGAAAAGACTCTATATTCCCTAGCTCTTATTCTCTATCCCTTAAACTTAAATGATGAGGTAACCAATTATTAATTCTTTGTGGATTTCTTGAATTTTAAACAAGAGGGGTTTCGTGGTACTAATTGAATTCAATCAACTGGATTAAGTCTCTTACGACTGGGTTAGGGTAAAATAAAAAATGGGAACAACGACTTAATCTGGACCTCTTAGTCTTTGTACCTAGACTAGCTCGTCTAGTATCCCATAAAAGAGGATCCTTTTTTTATTTATGATTCATATTCATCATCGATCCCCATAGAATTCGGGGAGTAGATAGGACTTAAACAACAATGGAAGGTATAAATTTTAATATCTATGTCTATCCGAATCTCATTAACAATCAATTCCATATGTAATGGATGTATTTTCTTTGAACCTCATTCTTAGGCATTTTGTCTTTGGCTCTAATGAGAATAATTAGAAATCCATGAAACAATTGAGGTAGGGGGTGATTTAGACACTCTATTCACTTTACTTTATGGAAAGATTACAGAAAAATTATTGAACCGCAAGTCAAATTCGTATAAAATGAAGAAATGCTTATATGTATGTTGTATTGTTATCGTTCTATTTCATTGACAACGGTGTTTCGATTTTTGTGAAAAAGATTTGTGATTCAAATATTTAACATAGAATATCCATAATTTAATTACTTCCAGTGACAATTGTTCAGTTTCTCTTATAGATACAGAAATCCCCTATTCTTTCAATTCTGATTTTATCAATCAGATGAAAGAATAATGACCTAAATATTCCCTTACATATAAGTCTTTTTTATCCACTCCACATAAAGAAATTGGATTTTCTTTTCGATCTATCTATATGCTTTAAATCAGTGATGATGGTTCAATTCGAAAAGAAACATGGATTTATCTCTCTTATGATGATCAAAATCAAATGCAGTACTTACTGTAAAACATTATTCAACTAATGATGTCGAAGTAGGAAATTTTTTCAATTAAATATTTTTAATGATTTCTTATGAGTCCTTGGTACTTGAAGACGTGTGAGATTGGTGAATATATCCTATTGAATCACTCAAAGATACATATTCAAAAAGAACTTATTTATTCGTGTTATTTATATTTGTGTTATTTATAAATAATAATAAAAAAATGTTGCATTCATACGGGATTAAGTTGAATTCTTGCCGAGACTTCTTCAGAAAAATATCTACCTATCCAGATAGAAGGAAAAAAGTATGGATTACTATGTACCGACTGAACCAATGACTACTCATGATTCCATAATTGAATCAATTACATACCGGTTCCAAACTAGAGGAATGTTATGGTAAAACTTCGTTTGAAACGATGTAGTAGAAAGCAACGTGCAACTTGAAAGACAAGATCAGTTGTGGATTCTTACGTCCACCATTATAGATTATATAGGAATAAAAGTGCTCTTGGCTCGACATCTTTTGTTCTGTTCCACTAGAACCCCCATTTGAAGGTGTAATGTAAATAGTACATGATATGATGGAGCTCGAGTAGAAAGGATTGATTCATTTCTCAGGGGCAAGGATCTAGGGTTAGTGCCAATCAATAAGTTGGAATAACTTCGTAAGTATATCTTCGATATAGAAATCAAAAGGATCCAATTCAAGCAAGTTTCAAATCCAAAAGGAAATTTTGTTGGAATTGGTAAAACTCTTTTGATCAAAAGTGTAGCACGCGTGAATCAACTGTTCTATGATTCTTTGATAGAAAGAAATCACAAAAAAAGGTATGTTGCTGCCATTTTGAAACGATTAAGGATCACCAAAGTATTGTCTAAACCCAATGATTCAAAGTAAATATAAAGGATCCTGGAACAAGGAAATACCGTTTTCAATTGTCTCAACTGAAAGGAATCATTCGAAATACATGGAATCACAGCGAAAGACAAAATAAATTTTTATAAAGTTGATTCCATCATCAAACATCCAAACCATTGATCGTACAAGCATAGGGACATGTGATTTACAAAACAAGCATATATATTTATCAAACATAAATGATACTTGATTAGCCTTTCGATTTGCGATTGTTGATCTCGAACTTCAAACGGATGAAGTCTCCAACGAAATCCACACGAACACAAAACCGCTTGAATCCTTGAAGCTTCTCAACAATGGAAGAATCAAGCTTGAGAAAGGGAGAGAAACTTTTTCTCTAAAGTGAGGATGGAGGCTTAGTGCTAGCATGTCACAAGCTCTAGTTTTTATAGAAAACCCCTAGGGTTTCTATTTAATACTTATTTCCAAAAGTAACTTAATTCTTTTTATATATTAACAATTAATATATAACTTAATTCCTTATATAATATAAAGTTATTAATCGAATTAATTTTTAGGAAATTCCCTACTCTCTTTTAATTCAAAACACTCTCTTATGCTCTTTGTTTGTGTGTGACCCATTAGTTTCACCCCAACCTAGCAGTGACTTGGGACATCTCCATGTCTCCTAAAATAGAAACATTCTATTTAAAGGTTTAATTGGAACTATTCCAATTATGCCCTCATTGATAACACTTATCAATAGGCTTTCACTGGTCATGAGTAACGTCTAGCAATGTGTTATGACATGCCCTAGGTTTGGGTGAATAGCAGAACTATGTGAACCCTTCTTGTTACTTAATCCTTCATCCCCTAATGTCATAGTTAAGATATTTAGGGTATGGATATAAGTCAAAACTCTATCTTAACTTTCTTGTCATATGTTCTTCAAATGTTAATCTCAATAAGATGAACTCTATGAAACCCTTTCATAGTTCACCTATTACTCTGGCCAGATCGAAATTCACATTGAGAGTTATATTTGAGAACTGACCCTGACATTCTCTCTCATAACACTAAGAGTGGTGATTACTAAGAGTGGTGATTCCTTATTGACCACTCATATGCTTTCATGCAAGACCTATTAGAGCCAATGAGTGCCGACTACAACCTTAAGATCAAGGCTGTATAAAACACTATCAAACCCTAACAACTCAGGCATAAGACATCCATGGTGTCTCAGGTCTTAGGATTACCAAATGGACGTAACATAAGAATATTCCTTTGACTTAATATCCATAGGAATATTCTAGCAGATCATGTTCAGTGTACATATTCTCTAATATGCACCCACAGATTAACCTAAGTGTCAGTACACTGATAGGAAAGACTACCTATCCTCCCATTGGAGTTAGTTTAAATATGTGCTACTCTTGTCGGTTTAATAAATGTCATCTTTAATAAACCTATGAGCAGGAACACTTTTAGAATAAATGTGTATGAGAAATATGAGTCTCCATATCTCAACAAACTTGCGATACATATTTCTCTTATCATTTATTCATGGACATTATCGTATATATAATTGAATATATAAATGACAAGTAGTACCTTCTTATCCTAATATGAAATAGATATGCACTTTAGGATTGGTTTTAGGGCATACCTCTAACAATCTCCCACTTGCACTAAAGCCAATCACCATAGTATCTTATACTAGTCTTCGAAAGACAAGGCTTATACCTCCTATGAAGAGTTATGGCAATGGAGATCCTATGCAAACTAATTTTGCATCCTTATTATTTTCAATGATAGTAATTAAACTAAAATTCTGCTGCCAACTCTGATGTCTAGTAAATGAGACCTATGTTCTTGGTAGAGAACAGTATGTACTAGGCATTCTTTTAGGCAACTTGTAAATGGCATCCTTTTAGATTTCTTTATTCATGTAAGTATTACATTCTTAATTAATTTAAGAATATACTCACTTTTATTCAGGATCAATATTCTGAATAATATCTGCTAACAACTTTTGTAGCAGTAATGATATTAAGTACATAATCTTTTATGAGGTTTCATATTTCTCAAATATTAAACTCATATATAATCCATCATAAAATCAATATTTTTGAGAGATTAGAATTCCTATAACGTTTATGGAATTCTTGATACTATACTTAGTATTTAAAGTATGTACTTAAATAAAGAAAGCTGAGAATGATGACTTTATAGCTCCCACTAATCCTTTTGAAACAAGGTAATTATTTATTAAACTCTTTAATAATATAAAATCCCTTATATTGTTTCATAAAGGAATGGTTCTCAACCATCATGGAAACATTGCTTTCAAATAACACTTTATTAAAGAAAGCATAGCTTTTAAAGTTTATTTGAAATATCTCATATTTAAATAAATCTTTAAACTACAACGTTTAACATATTTAAGATCCTCTTTATATAAATGATTCAATTAAAAATATTCTCAATATTTAGTTTTACTCCAAATGAATATTTTGAACTTTTCAAATATTCACAGTTTTGAATTCTTTGAATATTTTCAAATATTCAAAATTGATATGAAGTATATCAAACTAAATAATAAGATTTATACATCTCATGTATTATCCTTTTTACTCTCCTTATAAATAAGGTGATTGGATTATATTAATTAATGAATTCAAACAAAGTGTCAAGATTCATTTATCAATATAACGCTATAAGGTTGAATCATATATATATTTAATAGCATTCATGAAGAATTTAGAACTTTAAAATAAATGCCAGAAATTATCCAAATAATCAATATTATAAATAAACTGTTTTAAATAATTGAAATATTCAAAACTAAATAAAAACTTCTAAAGAAGTATTTATTACAAACTGGCAATAATTAAAAGTTCATCAAATTCTAAATAAACTAGTTAAAAATTGAGCTATAGTGTTGAAGGCATCAACTCTTGATCCTTTCCAAACACTGAAAGCTGAATATCTACTCGACCTTTTGCTTTCCCTTGTCTCCTACATACAATCGCATTGTATAAGAAAAACATAGTTAGGTATCTCATACCATAAAGCAAAACAATACTAATTCTTAATTAGTAAATCAAATACAAGACGTACCATCAGAAGAACCATTCTTCAACGAAGCCAGGTACTCCTTGCAATTTCTTTTCCAGTGATCTGTCTTGCCGCAGTGGAAACACTTTCCCTTTGTATTCTTCTTTTTCATTCCTCCTTTTGGCTTAAGATTGGGCTTCTTCTTCTTATTACCTTTGCCCTTGGGCTTGGGTTTAGAAGTTGATGCCCTATCTATAGCCAAAACATTTCCTTTGGAATCCTTTTTCAAGGTTTCCTCAGCAGTACTCAACATATTCATCAAATCAGTTAGTGAAACTTTACCATTCACATCAGTCATGTGAAAGTTCATGATGAATTGTTTGAAGGTTGAAGGAAGTGAATGAAGTAGAATATCTGTACTCATCTCCGAATTGATCTCGACACCTAGATCATGAAGAGCGTGGATGTTCCGGATCATCTTGAGACAGTGCTCATTAACTGATGTCCCTTCTACCATCTTAGCGGAGAAAAGATCACCCACAACATTGTACCTTACAATTCTGTTTTGTGATTCATACAACTCCTTAAGATTCTTGAGGATCGCATATGCACTGTCAATGACCTCATGTTGCCTTTGGAGCTCATTGGTCATCGATGCCATCATGTAGCACCTGACTTGCACATCATCCTCAAGCTACTTATTGTAAATGTCTCGCTCCTCTTCAGATGCCCCCTCAGGTAAAGCATTGGGGCGTGGAGATTTGATAACATATTCAATTTTATCAGCAGCTAAGATTATTTTCAGGTTCCTAACTCAGTCATTGAAATTGGGACCAGTCAAACGATTTTCATCAAGAATTATTGATAAGGGGTTTAGTGGAGCCATCTACAACAGAAAATAATAAAAGTAAATTTCATATTATTCAAACCATAAATACCTATTGGTTTTTAAGTCTTATGGTACTTCCCACTATTTTATTCAAATCTCATACTCCCTTAGATGAGACTCGGGAATTTCATCATCTGAATTTCCATAGTAGGGATTAGGGTCCCATTAAAAATTAGTAATCCTCACATAATAGGTTCTTGGATACTAACCCTTAATGAGTGGATAACTCTTATCCTAATGCTTCTTAAAGCAAATTCCAAGCATCCTTTAGCCTCTAAATTGTAGTATCCTCACATAATAGGTTCTTGGATAGTAATTTTTAGTTAAGTCACACCCATCATTCGCATAAGTATGGTCAATTGAATGTTGTACCCCTCACATAATAGATTCTTGGGATACACCATTATAGCACCTTATGATATCCAATATTAAAACAAGACAGTATGAACCCTCAGGATGAACATGTTCCCGCATATCTGCAGTCAAACACATCCACCATAAGAATCCACCTATCATGTAATGATGGGAGGTTAGGATAAAGCCCAAGGCCTCTTCCTTACAACTTAATTTTGAATTAAAAGGGGTTTTGTAAAAAGGTCTCATTTAAAATAGGCATACATCACATGCATCACATATATATCAAACATACATATAAAGTTTAGACCAAACTTTATTATTAGTTCTTGATTATCCTCCCACTGTCCTTCTAGAGGCTATGGTGGATTCATCTTGAACATATAATAAATTAGGTCAAGGCCCCTTACCATGCATACATCTCATATATTATATGGGCCTTGGATTGATTATGGACTTTTAGGGTGGGTTCAAGCTTTGAGCCAAAAAGATGAACCCTATGTCTATAATGAGGGTTAGGTGATCGCAATTAAAACTATGTAACTATTACATCAAGACTAAAAAATTTTCGAAATAATCTTGAAGTCCTCGCCAAGTCCTTCTCAAATACTTGTCTTTTCCTCTCGTACAAAACTCCACCAAGCCTCTAAATTGCTTTTTCCCTATGTATCCCCTATCACCAAGTATCAATTATTACATTTAAAATAAAAGAAAGAAGGGGATTAAGGTGATAGGGGATACATAGGGATTGAGAGGGAAAGAGGCGTGCAAGCCCCAAATTAATTACATCACCTAAATTTAAACAATTTTAAATACAACCCTTAAAATAAACCAAACACATCTAGTGCGGCCAATCACATCTCATTTAATTGGTCTTAAGTCCATAATTATCCATTCATATTTATACAAACTCATTGCATAAATAAAAACAATAATAATAAAAGAAAGGCAATGGTGGCAATGGCATTTAATTAATTAAAGTAAATATTATTATTATTATTATCTCATAACAATAATAACAATCCTTTTAAATCTCATTTAAAATAAAACCATCATATCTCATATGAATGTAAAAGTGTCTTTCCTTAAGTAAAACTCATAATTAACTCTATTAGGGTTTTAAATAAATAGAATTTAATTTGAGAAATTAATTTCATAATTCCTATCATGCATTTAACACTTTAATATGCATTATAGATTAATCAACATTAACCTATATGGAAGGAATTAAATAATAACTCAAAACCAAATTTCTTGAAAAGACACAAACCCAGTTTTTCACAAAACTAAGAATTCAGCTACTGTTTTGGGACTAAACTTTCCTATATTAAAACAAACTTTTAAAATGTGAGAATACTCTATTTCACAAGGATTTTCAGTCCTCTTTCAAATGGCATAGGTCTCGTTTAGTGATTCCAACGTTTGGTATCACTTTAAAGCACTTTATGACACTAACTCCAAACCATGGCAGAATCTGGAATTTGTTCACAAATGCATTTATTGGGCATAACCTAAAGTGAACTAAGTCATGGAAACACTTCAATTCACTTGGTTTTTCAGTCCTCTAAACAATGGCAGGGGTCTCAAGACTTGATTCCAACGTTTGGTATCAATTAGAGACATTTTGTAATAGAGAGTCAGATTTTCCAGATTTGACTCTTAATCACAAAAATTCTAGTGTGACTATTCAAGGTCATTAAAAAATCATGGGAACCCTTCCTAGACTTTGTTAAGACCTTATATTAATGAAGTCAATAGGTGGCAAGCTTCAAAAATCCCAGAAACTATTTTCCATGGATTTTACAAAAGATTTATGGCTGCTGCCCAGAAAAAACAGCAACTCAATTTAATTTTAAAACTATTTCAAAATTAATCCTATCAATATATAATTATGCTAAAACCATTTTAACACATTTATATATCATCTAGCATCATCCCTAAATGTTTTTAAGGTAATTAAAAACAATAACTCATCACATGAATTTCACAATCTCTCAAGAACACTAAAATTGTTTCATAAAAATACTTTTCACCAAACCTTCATGTTCTTTATTTTAATTTTCAAAAACAATAAAACTTATTTTTGAAAACTTTATAAATTATTTATAAAACATATGAAGAACATAAGATCATGAAAACCTAAAATAAAATAAGGCATTCTAGGGTTCCAAACCCATGTGGCCGAAAATCATAGTGGGAGAGAGAGAGTGTGCTAGGGTTAGGGTTAGGGTTAGAGAACCTTACCATAATCTAACCCTTTTAGGGTTTCCATAAACAACAAATATGCTGCAATATTATCTATATTGTAATCATTTAAAATAAGAAAGAATCAAATCAAAGATAGGAAACTTTCCTAAATCAAATAATTCACAAAATAGAAACTAGGAATTTCTTAGTTTGACATTTAGGGATTCCTAAAACAAATTAGGAAATTTTCCTATTTTAGTTTAGGGTTTCTAAAACCTAAAACCAGCCACCATTGATGATGAGTACAAGGATTCAAAGAACCCTAAAACACCATTGTTGAACTCTTTAACAAGCTTCATCAATATACAAGTTTAAACAAATTTAAACTAAGTTATTTGCATTTATCAAGAATCAAAGTTTTAACAATTTAAAATCAATCAAGATATATGCAAATATATTCTAGGGTTATTAAACCCTAATAGCCGAATGCCATAGAGGGTAAAACCCTCAAGGCCGAAAATCATAAGGGGTGAAAACCCCATAGCCGTGAACTCCATATAGCCATTAAAGATTGTTTTTCACAAAAACTAGTTATGTTCATATTTTCCAAAAACAAGAACATCATCCAATCATACATAGGGTTTCTCAAACTTAAAGATTCATCCATGGATGACCAAGATTAAGTTTCTAAAACATAAATCATGAATCAAATCTCAAAAAAACCAAGTTAGGGTTCTAAACCCTAAGAGGCCGAAATTGAGAGAGAGAGAGGAGAGAGATAGCCGTGTACCTTGGAGGGGATATGATGATCATCAAAGCTTCAATCCATCATTGAGATAAAACCGCAACAATCAAAACTCAAAACCATCAAACCCTAGGTGGTCCGAAATTGAGAGAGAGAGAGGAGAGAGATAAACCAAAAACCTTTTGAGGGTTATCATCAAAACCTTGAATCTCAAAATCACCTAAGGGGTAAAACCCCTAGTGGCCGAACCTTATAGGGCAGCCCCACCTTACCGTGACCTAGCTAGGGTTTCTAATACACCCTAGTTGCCATTTATACCCCAAAACAACAAACAAAACACAAGGGGTTCACGAGAACCTCTCATGGCCGAATTCATTATGGCTTCAAAAACCATTATTTATGATTTTAATTAATTAAATCCATTCTTGCCATCATTAAACACATGTCCATGCATGACCTAGCTCTGATACCACTGAAAGGAATCGTTCGAAATACATGGAATCGCAGCGGAAGACAAAATAAATTTTTATAAAGTTGATTCCATCATCAAACATCCAAACTATTGATCGTACAAGCATAGAGACATGTGATTTACAAAACAAGCATATATATTTATCAAACATAAATGATACTTACTTGATTAACCTTTCGATTTGCGATTGTTGATCTCGAACTTCAAACGGATGAAGTCTCCAACGAAGTCCACACGAACACAAAACCGCTTGAATCCTTGAAGCTTCTCAACAGTGGAAGAATCAAGCTTGAGAGAGGGAGAGAAACTTTTTCTCTATAGTGAGGATGGAGGCTTAGTGCTAGCATGTCACAAGCTCTAGTATTTATAGAAAACCCCTAGGGTTTCTATTTAATACTTATTTCCAAAAGTAACTTAATTCTTTTTATATATTAACAATTAATATATATAACTTAATTCCTTATATAATACAAGGTTATTAATAGAATTAATTTTTAGGAAATTCCCTTCTCTCTTTTAATTCAAGAGACTCTCTTATGCTCTTTGTTTGTGTGTGACTCATTGGGTTCATCCCAACCTAGCAGTGACTAGGGACATCTCCATGTCTCCTAAAATAGAAACTTTCTATTTAAAGGTTTAATTGGAACTATTCCAATTATGCCCTCATTGATAACACTTATCAATAGGCTTTCACTGGTCATGAGTGACGTCTAGCAATGTGTCATGACATGTCCTAGGTTTGGGTGAATAGCAAAACTATGTGAACCCTTCTTGTTACTTAATCCTTCATCCCCTAATGTCATAGTTAAGATATTTAGGGTATGGATATAAGTCAAAACCCTATCTTAACTTTCTTGTCATATGTTCTTCAAATTTTAATCTCAATAAGATGAACCCTATGAAACCCTTTCATAGTTCACATATCACTCTAGCCAGAGATTCACATTGAGAGTTATATTTGAGAACAGACCCTAACATTCTCTCTCATAACACTGAGAGTGATGATTCCTTATTGACCACTCATATGCCTTCATGCAAGACCTATAGAGCCAATGAGTGCCGACTACAACCTTAAGATAACAGCTGTATAAAACACTATCATACCCTAACAACTTAGGCATAAGACATCCATGGTGTCTCAGGTCTTAAGATTACCAAATGGACGTAACATAAGAATATTCCTTTGATTTAATATCCATAGGAATATTCTAGCAGATCATGTTCAGTGTACATATTCTCTAATATGCACCCACAGATTAACCTAAGTGTCACTACACTGATAGGAAAGACTACCTATCCTCCCATTGGAGTTAGTTTAAATCTGTGCTACTCTTTTCGGTTTAATAAATGTCCTCTTTAATAAACCTATAAGCAGGAACACTTTTAGAATAAATGTGTATGAGAAATTTGAGTCTCCATATCTCAACAAACTTGAGATACATATTTCTCTTATCATTTATTCATGGACATTATCGTATATATAATTGAATATATAAATGATAAGTAGTACCTTCTTATCCTAATATGAAATAGATATGCACTTTAAGATTGGTTTTAGGGCATACCTCTAACATCAACAACTAGATCAGAATGAAGAATCCAAATGGATTCTAAACGAAA
>JAESVK010000975.1:405102-422670 GCA_017140935.1 Hamamelis virginiana
CCCCAACTCAGCGGGTCACTCATGCAGAATCCATTCCCATTGCATTTCTCATTGGCCATTTCCATTTCCATGGATTGAAGTTGAATTATGTGAATTATCGATTAAAAAATGTAGGGAGAGAAAGAGAAGGAGGGGGAGGAGAGAGAGAGAGAGGTTGTTCGTAGTAGCTTTGAATTTTAGCTGAGTTTATGGTACAGGGGCTTTTGGTTTAAATAGGCTTTAAGTGGATGAGTAACAGTGCTAGGTAGGAAGCATCGTAGCATGAGAGGTGGGTCTGGTGGCGCAGAATCTAAAAGAGGTTGGCTGTGAATTAATCCTGATCGTACAATATGTTGTCATCCAAGGGTTGAGGTAGTGCAACGTGACTGGGGTTGGTATGAGTGCGTCAAAGCCAAAGGCCGAGTTGAAATGGTTGGTGCGGATGGGGATATATGGGAGATTAACGAAATTCTTATAGGGTAATTAGAGTACATCAATGAATTAATGAATATATAAACATTCTCCATGTGCACACTCTCTCACGCAATATTTTGGTCCAAAAAAACAGTGATAGGTTTATCTTGGTAATTTCTTTGGATCAGATTCATTCACGCAATATTTTAAAATTTTGGAATTGTTGACATAAAATTCCCTTTATTTTAATTAAGGGCCCTGTACTACTGTTTTCATTTTCCACTAAATTTTTTATTTTATCTAATTATTTTTATATATCCCAAAAAAAAGAAGTGATTATTAATTTGATGGATAAAGCTATAAGACCACTGTAGTCTGTTGAGTTAAGACAAGTCCTATTTAAAATATCATCATTTTTTTCACAGTTTATTTTTTCAAAAACCGGTCGTTGGATCACCATGATTTTTTGCAGAGATGATACTCATTAGAGGGGAATCTAATCCAATGGTTTGTTTTTCAAAATATATTCTGCAAGTGCCCCAATGGAGCACCTTATATTAGCATCTCAGTGAAAATGATACGATAAGTATATGTTAACTTTCGTTAAACTAAACATAAAGCTAATAGATAATATAATTGTGGGGTACATATTTTGAAAAATCATAGTAACACAATGGTCGGTTTCTCATAAATGTCACTAATAAAAACTATAACAATTTTTCGAAGTTACAATTTTTCACCATCTATGTTTTGAGATGTTGAGATTTGATCACTTTGATTTTTGGAATGCATGACATCTATAAAAAAATAATAATAATAAAATTAAAAAATAAAAAATAAAAAAGCATCTAATATTCCAATGATCTATTTTTCAAAATATATATCTCACAATTATTTCATTAGCTTTATGCTCACTTTAACAACTATAACTAAAGTAAACATATGCTACATGGTAGGATGAGCATGCGAATCTATATATACACGAACGGATATGCTAATATAATTTGATTCTTATCATCCATCCACTAAATTAATCTAAGTCCGATCCCACCAAGCAATACCTCTTAGTCTTATATTCTTTTGTTCTTTCCCCCACAACCAACCAACCAACAAACAAACAAAAAAAAAAAAGGAAAGAGAAACACACATGCTAGCTTTGTTCTAACCCACGTACATATGAGTCAAGAGTCAACCAGCCGTCACAAGAGAAAAATAAAATAAATACCAACCCACTAACCAATTAAACGCACAAAAGTTAAGACTCATGTCAATGGTAATTGCCTAATGCGATATTCTTACTTTCCGACTCTTGCATGGCACTTCTTCTGGCCTATCAAAAACTTATGGCACCATCACTTTCCGGCTCTTGCGGGTTCTTTTCTATGTACATGTTTAAGATTATGTTAGAATATAGTACTTCGTGTCTTAGAAATGAATATGGAATTGTTATTTTAAAAAATCAGTTATTGGATTATATTTTTTTTTTCTTTAAATATATGCCATTCATGTCAAAACTTATAGTGATCTAATGGTCATTTTCTAAAATCAAACTGTAAATTAAAAAAGGGTAAAAACTATAGTAGTTTTTCACAGTCTACATTATTGAAAGCAATTACCGTCGGATTACTGTGATTTTTCACATGCCTAGGGTGGAGCCAGGATTTTATTTTAGGAGGTGCCAAAATTTTAAAAACAAGATTTCAAAATTTAAGCATGAGAAATAAATTAAAATTTGAGATTAAATTTCTTCGCAACAATGAAAGAAAAAAAAAAAGGGGGAGTACTTGATGCTATAATTAGAATTTGGCATCAACTAGTGCCATTTGGGCAAGTGTTATTAATAGAATTTGGAGTGGTGCTACAAGTACCGTCTCTCAATTTCCGTTTTTATATTCCCGTCTGATGTGGCAACAGCCACATCAGACAGTGGAAACACTATAAGGTGAAGACAGTGGAAACGCTTAAGGTAAAGACAGTGAAAACACTATAAGGTGAGGACAGTGAAAACACTAGTGTTTTTTGGGTTTTCACTGTGTTTATTGTGTTTTTTCACAGTGAAAACACAAACAAAAAAAATTAAAATAAATTAAAAAATAAGGCAAAAAAAAGCACACAAAAATACAGTGAAAACACAAAAAGTGATGAACACGGTGAAAAAAGAGAAGAAGAAGAAGGAGAAAAAGAGAGAAGTTTTAACTGTGTTTTTAGTTTTCAATGTGTTAAAAAAAAAAACCATGGAATCTAAAAAAACAGTGAAAAATTTGGTTTTTCATTTGTTTTTTTTGTTTTCACTTTCTTTTAAAAATAAAAAAAAATAGGAAAAAAAAAAAAAAAAAAAAAACACACAGTGAAAACTTGGGTTTTTCATGTGTTTTTTTAGTTTCCACTATCTTTGTAAACTACAAAACAGTGGAAACTAAAAAAATAGTGAAAACTTGGGTTTTTCCTGTATTATTTTAGTTTCCATTAATTGTCTTTAAAAACTACAAACACAGTGAAGAATAAGAAGAAGAAGAAGAATTAACTACACTACAAGGTCATCAAAGAATTAACCACAGTGGAAACCCTTTGCTCTATCAACCTGCCACAGTTTAATTAATAATAATAATAATAATAATATAAAAAAAAAACCTATGAAAACAGTGAAAACTTAGGTTTTTCCCTTGTTTTTTTAGTTTCCACTGTCTTTGAAAACTAAAAAGACAATGAAAACTAAAAAAAACAGTGAAAACTTGGGTTTTTCAAAGACAGTGGAAACTAAAAAAATGGTGAAAACTTGGTACATCCATCATTTCTCCCTTGTATACACAGTCATACGCTCCCTGCCCAATCTTAAAGCTCTCAGAAAAATTGCATGTTGCAGTTTGCAGATCTGACAATGAAAATTCTGCCAACTCAGGCAGATCTACAAACCTAATGAGCCTGTTGTAGCTTGCAGCTCCAGCTTGCCCACGATTTCTCCACTGGTCAAGCCAATGCATGGCTTCAATTTTCTGTCTTCGGATCCTCTGATTTTCATGCCGCAAAGTTGCAATGGATGCTTGGATGACTTTTAATTCTCCAGTGGCTTCATCATACCGACGGTTTACTCTTGCGCACAACTGTCCAGACAGTGGCAAGATCTGCAACAACGAAGTCAGACTGTAGAACAGAGCACGACATCTGAAGAAAAAAGATCTTCAGGACCCCGAGCCAGCCATCTTTCGCATTTGTTGCAATCGACTATTAAATATATAGTTAGTCCTAATTCTCCTCATGGTCTTCTATAGTTCTCTAGTTACTTCTTCTCTTTCTTCTATGAGCTTTTCCATTTCCTGCATCATGGTTCTCAGTAGATCCTCAGCTTTTTTTTCAGTAGATCGTGAAGAAAAAGATGATGCAGCTTGCTGTTGCTGCTGCACCAGGGTAGATCGTGAAATGCAAGAGGGAGTGAGAGAGAGAGAAAGAGATGGAGAACGAGAATGTATGCACTGGATGATGATCTCTTGGGCAGTCGAACATTAATGGTGGAGAGTAATTAATGGCATAGAGTAATATCTTTTATGGGTAAAGGCGAACAGTAATATATCTTCTGCACTCAAACATTATTGCTTGTGTAGTCAAGCAATAATGGTTGTCCAATCATGCATTGCTTTTGAGAATTCAAAACGGAGAGTAATCAATGGAAGTCAACCAACGGCCACATCATACGGTAATTGAATAAGGGATAAGGGGACGAGAACATAAACATTTTCCTAGAATTTGGCATCAGCTAGTGCCTTTTAGGGGTGCCAAATTTGGCTTTTGCATTGGAGATGCTCTTAATAAATACATAAACTTCTCCATGTGCGCACACTCTCACATACACGTACACACTTGTGGATGTGAAATGTGCGCCATAAAATTTTATTTAACAAATTAATTGAGTAGAAAAATTATCTTAATTAAATGATAATGAACATTTGATTTGAACATCAGCATAGGCTTCGTGGTTTATCTCTCTTTTTTTATGGGATGATCGAGATTATGAGTTCTATACTTTTATTTATCATGAATGAAAAATGATCAATTTATTACTCTCTTATCTACTAAACAAATTTATAGGAGAGTAAAAAAGAGAGACGTTGAGTGAGATCCGCAATTTTAATAAGAATATATATATATGATACCATTGTTACCCAGAATGAGATGCAGATAAAGAAACAGTTGATAAATAATATTCAAATGCTAATATAAATAATAAAAACAATTGATAAATGAACAAATTCAAAAAAGTTTCATATATTGATAAAATGAAAACTTACAAAGTTATATGGAGAGTTGGATAAACGAACACCAAGATAAGAGAGAAAGGGGTTACAATCTCTGATAGAAGGGGTTCGGAGAAGTTTACAAGTTGAGAAAGGGTAGTAAACTCTGAGATTCAAATGCAAGTTATCCTTCCTAAATAAGAAGAAAAGAGGCATTTGACAGTTGGAGGTAATCATGTCTTCACATGACTACAGTTCTGGGTGTCGGTCACATGATCGACTGTTGAGTTCTTTTTTACTACTTTTACTGCTACAGTGTTAAACAGTGACAACTTTTTACTGTAGCAATAATAGTTTTTTGTCATGGAATGTCACGCGTGACTCCTTTCGGCGCCTGACCAGTTGGTGGAACAGAGTGGAGACAAATCCACTTTCGGTGCAGAGTTAAAATATTTTACCCTGTATGGAGACAAATCCACTACCAGGGAAATAGAGTACCTAATGTTCTAAGTAGTCTGAGGGCCTAAAATCATCATCCTCATCAAGGCCAAGTTCTGTTGTTGATTCAGTTGAGTCCTCTGATTTATTGTCATCTTCTATTTCTGAAAGGGCCGCCAAAAGATGTTTCTTCAAGTCACTTTTAGAAGTTGTAGAAGAAGTTGTAAGTTGATGAATAATCTTGTTTTTGTCCAAAAGGACCTTAGCAGCATCAGCAGATCCTGAGCTACAAATAGTTGGGTGTTGTTTGAACCAGTTCTGAATTTTGTCTGGCAGAATATGGTCTGTATGAGATCCATCCCACCACTTGACTGAAAATGTTCTAACCAAGCGAGGAGTACGATCATCAAGAACAAGATCATACTTCCAATACATGGTCCATGCTAAACTAAAATGTCCAAAATATAATAATATTTTAGGATAGTTAAGTTGAAGAGTTAGAGGACGAATTTTTTCTTGAAATATCTGATATCCTTCAAGAACTTTGGAAGGGAGGATTTCTGGTAAAGGACCAATTAAATCCCACTAATCCAAGAACCAATTGGGGACATCAAGTTTAAAAGTTCTATCAAAGAAAAGCATCCATTTATGACGGTAGCTTTGATTCTGGTAATAGAAAGCATTATACCAGGCAAGTTGATAATCATGATTGTTGAAAAAGGATGGTTGAAAAGTTGTTGAAAATTTTCTTGGTTTGAATGGATCTTGATTCCATTCAGAAAGAGAAAGAATCCGAAGGATTCTACAAGTTGAATGAGTTATGACACTATGATCATTTTCATCAAAATGGTGTTTGAACATCGCTGATTTAGTGTCAACCAAAATAAATTCAAAGAATTTTTGTGTTTTATCAAAATCCCAAGTATAAAACTGGAATTTCTTTGAAAAGCGTTTGTTTGCAATTTCTATAGCTCCCATCCCTGCAAATTCTTTTTCCATAGGAGCAATATCCAGTTGCTCAAGTTTTTGAAAATATTTGGATTTGGGAGGAGGTGCAATATCAAATTGCTCAGTTTTTTGGAGAGTTCTTGAAGTGGGATTGGTTGTCAACATTACCTATTTTGAAGTTGAAGAAGTTGCTTCAGCAAATGTCTGATTTTTCACAATTGCTGATGATGTACCTTGATCCTTTGAAAGGGCTAGGTATTGTTCTGGGGAATATTGTTTATAGGCTAAGCTCTGGTTAGCCCATCGTTCTGGAGTATTTTGAGGGCACAGTTCATCTTCCTCGGCAATATCTGCCCATGATTTCTTCTTTCCTGGAACTATTTGGGAATAGTAGTCTGGAGTTGTGGTGAGGGCTAAAGATCCCTCTAAGTTCATTTTCTGGGGTTTTGGTGGTGCAACTGGCTTGCCGCCACCTTTTCCTCTAGGAGGCATTAGAGCGATCTCCCTGAAGGAATTCTCTAGTTAGGAAGTCTGGAACAGAGTTCGTATCTCCCTTAATATATTCTATTTCAAAATCGAAAATAGATAATATCGCTTGCCAACGAGCAAAAATATGTTTTGATGCCAAATTCTTTACATCTTTTTGTAATACTGATTTAGCTGCCTGGCAATCAACACGGACTAAAAATTTTTGATTCAAAATATCACTTTGAAATTTTGTAATGCAAATAACAATAGACAAATTTCTTGTTTAATAGTAGCATAGTTCCGTTGGGCTGGATTCCAAGTTCCTGAATGATAACGAATAATTTTCTCTTTATCATTATCTTTTTGTAATAAGATACCCCCAAACCCTAGGCCTGAGGCATCAGTCTGAACTATCTTAAAGGCCTTAGGATCAGCTATGCTAAGACACTTAAGCCTAGGAGTTTGTTGTTTAATAGTTCTGACAAGTTTGGTGTGTTCCTCTGTCCAGGCTGGTGGATCTTTTTTCAACATTTTTCTGAGAGGAGCACAAAGTTGGCTGAGGTTTGGGAAAAAGTCTGAAATATAATTCAAACATCCTAAAAACCTCTGAAGTTGAGTTTTGTCTTTGATAATGTCAGGAAATTTATTGACAAAATCAATTGATCTTTCAATAGGGAGAATAGTTCCATGATGGATATTATATCCTAGGAATCTAATCTTAGTTTTAAAAAGTTCTATTTTCTTGGCAGATAAAACTAATCATTTGTTTTTAATAACATAAAAGAAAATATTGAGATGTTTCCAGTGTTGTTCAACAGAGTTAGAATATACTAAAATATCATCAATATAAACAATTGTAAAGTTAATGTATGGTGTGAAGATATCGTTTATAATATTTTGGAATTCTGATGGCGCATTTTTTAGTCCAAATGGCATTACATTCCATTCAAAATGCCCAAATGGAACTGTAAATGCTGTTTTGTACTTATCTTCTTCATGAACTTGAATTTGCCAAAACCCTGACTTCATGTCGAATTTTGAGAAGATTTTTGCATTAGAAAGTCTTTGGATTAAGTCTTGTTTGTATGGCAATGGGTCCTAATCCATTGCAGTACATCATTAAGGGGCTTGTAATTAATTACAAGTCTAGGTACACCTCTTTCAAGTTCGGATGCTTTTTGGACATAAAAAGCTGCACAGCTCCAAGGAGATTTACTTGGTCTAATGAGCTTCTTTTTGAGAAGGTCTTTGATTTCTTCAATACAATGTTTTAAAAGTTCTTCCTTCATTTGGCTTGGTCTAGCCTTAGTTGGTATATTAGTTTCCTGAAAATCTTTAACATAAGGTAGTTTAACAATGTGTTTGTTTCTTTCCCAAAAGACATTAGGATGATCAGAACAAACTTCTGATTCTAATTTCTTTTGAAATGAAACAATCTCTTGTTGGACAGTTCTATGACTTAATTGTTCTTCGATTTTTCTGTGAGCAATTTCTTTCTTTAGAAAGAATAGTTGGTTGGTCCTTCTTTCTATTAAATTAAGTTCAGGAAAAATTGATAAAGTTTTCAAAAGATTTAAATCTTTTAACTGAGGAGGGCTAATAAATTGGAAAACAATCTGTTTTTCCTTAAAACTAGCTTGTATTCCTTTGTTATCAACCTAGAATGGTTGAATCAAGTTTAGAAAAGGAGTTCCTAAGATTACATTTTGCCCAATATCTTTAACAAGTAAAAAGGGTGTCTTAAGATATACTCCACCATTACATACATGTGCATTGGTAAGTTTATAATTGATTTGAAGTGTAGACATCCATTTTTGACCATGAGTATGGTCATGAATGGTTGCCTATGATTAGAGGTGAAATAGGGTGTCAAAACCCTAAGTTGCCAGTTTTACCCTTTGTGGGTAATTAGATAGAGGTCATTATCACATGTAAGTTTTTAGGTCAGATTGAGTCGGTTCTTTTTGTATTAGGTTTTTAGAGAGTCTAGGAACATCCCTGCAAAATTTAATGACATTCTAAGCCAGGCTTGATAGAAAATAAGGCCTTTTGTGACTGAAGGGCAGTTTTGTCCTTTGAATCACAAAAGCCCTGAATGACTGTCGATCTTGTCTCGAATGGTGGGCTTTGGCATATATATTTAAAGTGTGTTTTGTAGCTAAGTGGATCAGTGGCAAGGTCAGTTGAGCCTTCTGGCTCATGATTGGCTCTTGAAGCTCGAAAGGCCCTTTCAAAGCCCAGATTAGGGTTTCGACCGAAAGTGACCGGGATTCGATATTTTTATCAAACCAAAGCCTTCAAAGGCTTCAAAACACTTTCCTAAAACATTTTAAAACTTGTTTCAAGAAGAAGAAATGATTTCGAAAGCAATCGGTTAGCAAATTTCAAAACCCTAATTTGGGCCCGGCAGGCTCTAAACAGCTAATCGGTCGACTGTTTCCTAAACCTTTGACCTTGGTCAATGTATTTTCACTTCAAACACTTCTTAAAACATGGAGAATCGAATCACGATCGTTTCGACGCTTGAATCGTCAAATTTGGACTTAAAACAGGCCCAAACAAGCCTGCACGCCAGTGTAGAAGAATGAAATCCACTCGGTCCCACATCGGAAAAATGAAAAGCTTGCTATAGCTTTATGTACCTATAAATAGAGGGCCCTGAAATTAGTTTCAACACACAGAATAAGCTTTAGAGAATTAGCTTGGAGAGTAGAGGCTTGAGCAATTGCACAAGCTTCCCCGATAGCACTCTAGCTTAAGTTTTAAAGTTTTTGAGGTCCTTAGAGTCCTTGGAGAGAAGGCTTGGAGCTTGAGGAGAAGGCTCGAAGCAAGGAGGCAGAGAAAGAGGTTAGTTTTTTCTTCTTTTTTTTTCTTTTATAGTTTTCTTTTTATTAGTATGCATAGGATTTAGTTTATTAGTATGCATGATAGGTTAGGGATTAGTTTATAGTTTTTTTTTTTTTTTTTTTTTAAAAATTTTTTATTTTTAATATTATGTTTGTATTTTAATTATGTCTTGTTTGAATGATATGATTTGTGTTCGAGGGAGCAAGCAAAGGTAAGTTTCTTCCCTTATGATAAAATTGATTGTTTTCAAGCATGATTATTTTGATATATCATATTAGGTCGCATATTAGGCCATTTTCACTTCTTTTATTCTTTTATCTTATGGGTTTTAAACCCACTTTTTGATTACTTATAAATCTGTCCATGGATTTAAAGTAACTTAAAAGTGTATTAAAACTCACTTTTTAGGCCAAAATCAACATAGAAACATGCCTAGGTTCACATAGAATAATTAGATTGCATTTAGGACACTTTCATGCATTATTTATACTTTTGATGATATTTTTTTATTTATTTTCCAGAAATTCCAGCATGCATATTTTAATGTTTTAGGTATTTAGACTAACCTAAGATTAGCTAGAAACCCTAGGATTAGGGGGATCACTTGATCCCACTTAAGACTATCCTTTGTTGTAAGAATTTTTATAGTAATAGAATTCTACTTGGTTTAAGATTCTACTTCGAGAACAATCCTAAAATTTTGAAAGTATTTAAAACGGAATGAAATTCTATCTTTTATGCAAAGAAAAGTGTTTTGATCAAATCCAAACTCTTGAAGCTAGAGTTCTACTTGGTTTAGGATTCTACTTCGAGAAGAGTCCTAAAATTTTGAAAGTATTTAAAACGGAATGAAATTCCATCTTTTATGCAAAGAAAAGTGTTTTGATTAAATCCAAACTCTCGAAGCTAGAGTTCTACTTGGTTTAGGATTCTACTTCGAGAAGAGTTCTAAAATTTTGAAAGTATTTAAAACGGAATGAAATTCCATCTCTTACACAAAGAAAAGTGTTTTGATCAAATCCAAACTCTCGAAGTTAGAGTCCTAGATAAGATAGAATTCTTTTGGCTATATGGTTCATTACAATAGGAGAGTCCTAAGGTAATCGAACTACGTGGACTTTGATCTTTGTCAAGCAATTGATATGGTACGTAGGCAGTCAATAGGGCGCAAGTCCAATCTTAGGTTGACTTCTAGTCTCCTAAGACCATTAGGATTGTGTATACTTTCATACTACATATTATTATTAGATATTATATATCATATTTTGTGATTGATTAGATAACTAGGATTGTTTTGAAAAGATTTTGATAAAGCCAAAACTTAATTAGGAGACCTTTAATTAGGGCGAAGTGGGTGCCTACAAGGAGTTCCTTGGAACCTTCCCACTTCGTAACCTAGCCCCCGGATCCAACTTTGATTCAAAAGACCATGCTTTTCCAAAATATGGGGTCAATGTTTTATTGAAAATAAAACTCTTTTTT
This sequence comes from Hamamelis virginiana, assembly GCA_017140935.1. Classification (NCBI taxonomy): domain Eukaryota; kingdom Viridiplantae; phylum Streptophyta; class Magnoliopsida; order Saxifragales; family Hamamelidaceae; genus Hamamelis; species Hamamelis virginiana. Next base: position 415,908 of record JAESVK010000975.1, read on the forward strand.
GTGGTTTCCTTGTTCCCTAAAAATAAGGTGGCGACTCCTAGTTCTTTACAAACTCTCATCCCTTTTTCAAAAAACCCTATCTTGAGTTGATAATAGAGAAGGATAAACGTGGATAATAGAGAAGGATAATAGAGAATGATAAATTGAGACGGATAAACATCATCCACAATCCACTCAAGATAAACATCACCCCCAAGAGTGAACGAGAGAGGCCTCCCGATCCAGGTTGGCTGGTTCACATGAAGTTTATTACCATTTGCAGCATTAAGTCTTTCTTTTGTAGTCTCAAAGTATTTAATAGGAACTAATCCTTCTTGGATACAATTGAGATCTGCACCAGAATCAATTAATGCTATAATATCAATTTCGTATTCTTTGTTAATTATAATAGTTAATCTAACATGCCATTTCTGATAATTAATTCTAGTTAACAAATGAAGATAAGGATCTTTTTCAGTTTCTGGTTCATCATCATTTGATTCTCCAGCATCTGATTTTTCAATACCTTCATCTTTGTTTGGTGATAAAGATTTTCTTAGAGAAGAAAAAGCTTTATCTTGTTGATTCTGTAGTAAGAGTCTAGTAACTTTTAGTTTTAAATCACTAATATCTTTTTCGCTGCTACTTTTTAATTCTTTCAATTCTTTTCTAAGTTGTACAAATTCTTGTTGAAGATCTTTTATGGTGACATTTTTATCTTGTTTTTCTGGTTTAAACCTATCAAATATGTCTTTTAGATCATAAGTATTAAAACTAGTTTGTGGCTGCTTTTGTTTTTGTTCTAAATCTTTCTTTAATCTGATAAGAAATTCTTTTCGTTTATCAAGATCTTTAATCTCATCAATAAAATCGATGAGAATATCATGTTCCCTAGTGAGCGTATTAATACATTTACAGTTTTCTTTAATTTCTGCTCCTGATTCTTCAGGATTCTCATCCTTTTCTGCTGAAGAGTAAATTTCATCGATTTGAAGACCTTCTTCTTCTACTTCAGATCGTTCTGAGTAAAGTAAGAGGCTTGAGAGTTGTTGTTTTAATTTATCTGAAATATTAAGTTCGTTAATTTTCTGTTTCATAGGACATTGTCTTGAATAATGGCCTATTCTTCCACATTTAAAACAAGGTCCAGTAGGTTTTTTAGAAGAATTATTATTGGTTTTGCTGGATGATGGTTGTAACCATTTATCCATAAAGTTTTGACCAGGTTTCTTATTCCTAGTATTTCTTCTAGGAAAAGGCTTTTTCGAAGTTAAAGGTGAAGTTGTATTATTATTACTTTTAGCACTTCGTTTCTTGGCTCTTTTCTCTTTCTTTTTAGCCTTTGTTGAAGGGGCTAAGGATTGAAAAGAGAAACCAAATTGTTCATAGAAATAACCCATTTCTTTCTTTCCTTCTTTTCGATCCTTCTTTTCTTGTTGTCTGAGTTTATAATCAGTACATCGAGCAATTCTTTATGCTTGTATGGTACTGATTAAATCACCATATGTGAGATCATCATATGGGATAGTTCCATTATTTTGTTCTCTTAGTTTTGTCCTAACTTTGTCTCCAAAATGAGTTGGAAGACCTGCTAGAAATTTTTCTTTCCAAAATAATTGGCTACAATCTTCTCTCATCATTACTTTGGTGAGAAAGATATCTTTATACCATCTAAAGTCTTCAAGTTTAGGACATTTTAAGTTGGTTAGCAGATCAGAATCTTTAAATTTTAGTTTAGAAGGATCTCCAATAAAATGTTTGGTTATGGCGAAGATTAAGGTTGCAACTGCATCCTATATATCTTCTCCATCCTCATTTTTGATGGAGATACCTAATCGATCAATTTTAACAGCGTTTAAAATAGTATCTCGCTTTGTTTGATTGAGATAATGATCCCACCAACTTTTCAGTTGACCAGTAAATCCAGCTACTAATGCTTGGGCAATAGTATGATCAGAAGTGTCTGGATTTTTAGTTCTGTAAACAGTACAAACCATTGTCATTTCTTGTAAAGTGTTGATAATGTGGTATTCTGTTTTATTATCTATATTCCATTCATAGATAATTCTTCCTTGATATGAGGCTTGATGGAATGATCCTCTTTCTTCCATAGCCATATCAGGAAAAGTGATTCTAGGATAAAAACTTCTTAAAGGTTGGGTATGATGAATTTTATTAATTTCCATTTGATTATCTTCTGGTAGAAATCCTTATTTATCAGAATCAGTTTCATCATAAGTTTTATCTAATACAGCAATAGTTTTGTCTTTAGAGGGTTGAGGTGTATCTGGTACAACCGGACCTCTTTCTAGAATTTCTTCGATATTTTTTAATTTGTTGTCAATTATCTTAGAAATATCCCTTGATAATTCCTTGTAGGCCTTTTTAGGAATTTCATGGGGCCTAAACAAAGGAGTATCATCAGCCTTTGTAGTTTGATGGACTTCTTTCTGAACTAGGTTCTCAACTCGAGAGAGTTGTTCACCTATAGTTACAAGATGCTGATTTGTGAAATTGTTTTGTTCAAAAATCTTAGTTATTTCTTTATTATCTGATACTTTCTTATAAGGGGAGGCTACAACTGTAGTTCCTCTTATAGGAATCTCGAACTGTTCTAATGGTGGATGAACAGATTCCCTGAAAGTATTAGGAGATACTTGCCAAGTTTTAGTAGTTTTGGTAATAACATTTAATTCCTTTTTACTTTCATAGATTTCAAGCCACTTAAAGAAACCTATGTGAAATTTATGAATATTCATATAGTTATAATAAAGTTCTCTAATGAGTTCAGTTTCCTCTTTGCTATATCTTTTAAAATATGCTTTCCTAAGTTTTCGATTTTCCTTACTTGAAAAATCATCGTTCAAAAGTTTCTTATTAATCTCAAAATCTTTTTCTAAAACATAGAGTTGAGGGTCATTGACTTGTGAATATGTCGGAGACATATTTTCACTATCATTGTCATTAGCTTTATTATCTTGTTCTGAAGGAGTGGTAGTATAATAAGGTTGTGGAATACTTGAATTTCTAACTCCAGTTAAATCTGGAATTGTTTGCTCAAATATTCTAGATGGGATAGAGGATGTAGAGGACCTAGCATCTTCTAAAGGTACCTTATTAATATTAGGAGGAAGGCGGAAGGAACTTCCAATGTTTCTACGAGCAAAGCTGATTCCGACACTTCCATCCTCATATTCTACATTCTTCTAATTCTAGAAGTTGTGACCTCAGGTTGTTTTGGTGGAGGAAGAATCTTTGGAAATTTCCATTCCTGTGGGAAAGTGAGTTCATTCCAAAGAATCTTTTTAGGAGTAATAAGTTCACCATGCTCAGTCCTATTGGTTTGAAGTAAAAGGGTTTCTTCTTTGGCTGAAAGAGTTTTGGCTCTAGGATCCAGAAAGGTGGTAAAAACCTTATATCTAATCCTGGAGAGTAAAATGATAGGGCGAGACCCCATCATAGTTTCAGTGTTAAAAACTTGTAAGTTTAATGTGAGAACATGCATAATACTCTCATCATTAAGACTTATGCTGAAGTTTGGGAAACAGTTAAAATAAACAGGCCCGTCATGAAGGCCAGCTTCAATTCCTCCTAACATAGATTTTTCAAAGTTAAGCAATCTGCAGTCTCTTAATGCCATAATTATGGTCATATTAAGACCTTCCCTGAGTAAGGGTTTAACTGCTACTTGGACTAATCCTATGTGAAGAAACTTAAAGTTTTCCTGTTTATATCTTTCTATGGATTCTTTATCAAAAAGTTGAATAGTTTCGAACTCATTCTTGAGCTCAATAGTTTTTTCCTCAATTTTGATATTTAGATCGGAAAAGTACTCAAAGGTACCCCGACGATAAATATATCGGGCTGGTACTTTAGGAATTTTCCAGTTATCAAAGTTTGCATTATCCATATTAATATTTGTCTCTTGCTTATTAACAGTTTCCTTTTCTTTTCCCTTTCGGGAGGACGATGATGCCTTCGACAGAGTTCGTGAAAGGAAACTCATGTCGGCTGTAACCCTATATATATATATTAGTGGGGAGTGATGAGGTACGTGGTACACAAAATCCAGTCAAGGACTCAACGGACTCAACCTACAATGCACAAAATCATGTTTTGAACACCATAATCCGCCAACATTATATTATTTCACTTAACAATTATGACAAAAAAAAAAAACAAAATAAAAGATATATTATCTATCAATTTAAAAAATAAATTTATAAAAAAAACCTTAAATGAACCTCGAGATTGTCAAGTTTCACTTTATTGAAAATGAAAACAACTTTCAGAAAATTATTTTTCGGTCGCGAACCATAATTAGATATCCTTATCATGCATGCCAAATGTTAGATCGGACATTAATAGCTAGCCATTCTGTCCAAAAATTTACATTTTTAATCAATAAAATATCTCACACGTAGATATGGATGAAATGACTCGATCTTAATCTTATACTAACTTAATATTAATTTATTAGACATAATGTGTATGAGAAAACCATATCATCCCATTGTGGCATGGGTTTTATAAAACACAAATGTCACAAAAAGCTATATATTAAGGCTTGTATCAAAACTTATGTATATATAAAAGGGTCAAGATTGGAACTTTTTTTTTTTTTTTTTTAAGTTTTAATAACTTCTTCTGACAATTATAGGAAAACATACCCATAGTTAGATTACATGCATATATGCTTATTACAAACATATCATTTTACTTTGTTAGATAGTAAACGAATATTAGGATATTCTTCATCCATAACCATAAATGTAATAAATAAATAAAAAATTAGAAATGTAAATTTATGGATCGAAAGGTTATTGGTGTTCGCTTAATTAATGTGATATTTAGCATAAATGCATGTTATGCATAAGAAGGGTATGTAATCTAATGACGATCAAGTTCTGCAAAATATAAATTTTATAAAAATTTATTAAGATTTATGTCAAAACTTATATATGCATGCCCTAATCATAATCCATAATTATATATATATACATATAATTGTTGTATGGTCAAATTAGTGGAAAGTCATTTGCTTTTTTCTTTTTGTTTTTTCATATGGAGAACCTAGCTACCAACCCCTTCCTTTTTTTCTTTTTTTTTTTCCTTGTTTGAACCACTAAGTAACCCCTTCCCTTTGTGTTTGGATTTTTTTTTTGTTTTTTTTTTATTCTATATGATATATCTTATCAACTTGCACATAAACTAATTAAAGATTTTGTCATCATTAACTCAACAAGAAACCCGTAAAAACCATAAGCCCTATTTCTATATGCAATCTTAGCATGCATATTGTTTGTCTTCTGTACCTATCTATTATATAAAGAGCAGTACACTGATGTGGCTGCTTTAAAGTTATTTCTCTTATTTATTCTCTTATCTCTTTAATTCACTCTGCTTCTTTATTTCTATTGGTTTTGGCCCTATTTCAAAATGATATGGCATTATGTCATTGGTCCACTGAATTAATCTTAGTCTTGTATTCTTTTGTTCTTTCATGTAGTTGGAAGATGCCGTCTACTTCAGTGATAGGATCTTATCATCATGTCTGACATATTTTTGTTTCATTTTCCTTGGTTGAAGCGTTAGGATCAATATGGGAACAAGTTACCTCTCAATTATGCATAAGCATCTCTATCTTAAGATCTTGTTGCGATCTTGTGCTTGATACGATGATTAGATTAAATTTTTAGGAAATTTAAAGAGTTATATGTGCCCCATGTAGTTGGGATTAAGGCTTAGTTGAGTTTCTGAGTTAAAAGAGTTATCTTAAGATAGTTTAATATTTCAAGTGAGGAAATATTTTGGATTTTTATAAGGGCAATTTCCATGAATAATCCTAAGTTTCCAAAATATTACGCCTACGAACCCGATCCAAAACATATTACGGATATATACCTAGTACTGTTTTTTTGGATGAAATTACCCTTAAAATTGAAGTTTAACTAATTTGTACAGAATCACCAATTTTATGTATAATCCCCAAAAATATACAGAATCCCCAATCCCCAATTTATCTAATAATCACCAATATTGTTAAGAATCTCCAATCCACTTTATGCCACGTCAACATTTAATGCTAGTCATTCAATGTCCCCCGAATTTTTGTACAAGATCCCCAATTTTATTTATAATCCCCAAAAATTAACAGAATCCCCAATCCCCAATTTATCTAATAATCACCAATATTGTTAAGAATCCCCAATCCACTTTATGTCACGTCAGCATTTAATGTGGGTCATTCAATGTCCCTCAAACTTTTTGTACAGAATCACCAATTTTATGTATAATTCCCAGAATCCCCAATCCCCAATTTATCTCATAATCACCAATATTGTTAAGAATCCCCAATCCACTTTATGTCATGTCAACATCATGCATGCCATTCATTCAGTTTGCGCTTTCCAAGAACATCAAATCAATCAAATCTTGTCTACTCTATTGGGTATTCTTAGTAATATTGGGGATTGGTGATTATTTGTAATTCTAATGATCCTTTGTAATATTGGGGATTGGGGATTATACACAAAATTTGGGATTGTGTTGATTATTGGTGATTCTTCAATTTTTTTTTAATTCATTCGTACAAAAATTTTGACCATTTCAATGGTCAAATTGTAAATATCCATATGAGTGGAGGGTATTTATGTCCTTAAAAAATATTTGCGCAATTAGTTTTGAAATCGGGCTATCAAATTGCTTCAAACATGGTTCGCTAGCGAGTAATAGACGGCTAACTCAGCAGGGGGAATAGAGTAGGGCTGTAGATGAGAGGCGA
>JAESVK010000975.1:427670-462729 GCA_017140935.1 Hamamelis virginiana
CCAGATGCCTGATTTTGGGCATTAATGCCATTTAGTTGCCAGATGCTAGATTTTGAGCATTTAATGTCATTTAGTGTCATATGGGTTGCCTATTTTGCCTGATTTTGGGCATTAATGCCATTTAGTATCAGATGCTTGATTTTGGGCATTAATGTCATTTAGTGTCAAATGGGTTGCATTAATTGTCATTTAGTGTCGTATGCAAGATTTTGGAATTTATAGCAATTAGTGTCATATGGGACAACTCATTTGACAGATTTTGGTAATTGAGGGCATTTAGTGTCATATGGGTTACCAGATGCATGATTTTGGGCATTTAATTCTATTTAGTGTCATATGCCTAATTTTGGGCATTTAATGCTATTTAATGTCAAATGGGTTGCCAAATGCCTTATTTTGGGCATTTAATGCCATTTAGTGCGAAAGCGGATGCCAATAATTTGTATTAAATAGCCAACATAGTTGCTTAAATAGCCAACATAGTTGCATCTTAATTTACAAAAATAGGCACACTAATGTAATGTCATTACAAGGTGTTCAGATTGGATTCATTTCAAATACAGGTGCTGATTCCCCCCATATGAACTGGCAAAAAAAAAACACTACAACCATTACAATAGCAACCGATAAAACATGGATACGATATGTTTTTTGTTTACCATTCTTCTCCATAAGTTGGTACTTCGACAATTGTGCTTGTAATTCCACATTCTTTTGTTGTAACGTTACATTTTCTTGTTTCAAAGCAAGATTCTTATCGATTAGCTCCATGCCAAATTGTCTGCCACGCGCACATGGCGATGGGTCATAACAATCAAAATACCCACATGAATTATTTCCCTGTAATAGGAAGATAATATTATGGAATGATATTATTTCAAAATATTTCAATTTGCTTTTATATGGATGAAAAAAAAACCTTATAATTCATGCATCCAAAAAACCATCGTCCAGGATTAGACACCGTCAACGAAGTTCTCAGTGGTGCTTGTATGCCGCAGTGGCAATAACGAATCTCACATTATGCTGGTAATGCATTTTGAGAGGTTTGACTTGCTGGCATTTTTTTGTTGGCTTTATCAACTTGAATTGCTCCAATTTGCTACTATTAAAAATTTGAAAAAAATATTAACATGTGACAAAAAAAAAATACAAAACCTCAATCTGTGGGTGGGTGAGTTTCTGGCAAATTAAGCTACATAAATGAACAATGGAAGGTAAAAATTACAAATTGAAGATACAAAACCTCAATTGAATATTAATTGAAGATACAAAACCTCAATTGAATATTAATTGAACCTCAATCGAATATTAGTTGAAGATATAAAACCTCAATAAGCACAACATATATATCCAAAGACAAAAGCAGAGAGTAAATTTTATTTATTCACATTTCTCCGTTATTATGGTCAGAAACCTTGGATTAAATAGTAGGATAACCCAAGAATATTCCTAATAACAAGCAATTGACAATCATATACAGCAACTCATCCTAATTCCAGTTCTCTATGTAAACTCAACTCCTCCTGGTTTGGAGGTCTCAAATTAGGAAACCAATGGCATAATAACACAGAACTGAAGCTACACAAATAAATTTTTTTTTTAAATAATAAATGAAATGAAAAAAAAGCCCTAAATCTGAAGAGGAAACGAAACCAATATGAGCATCTGACAAATAATTTTTCAAAAAAAAAAATCAATAACGAAGCATCAAAAAGCCCTAACTTACCGGTTTGTAACTTGGTGAGGAATCGATTCAGAGAAGGAGACTGTACATCATGAGGTGAGGATGGAGCTTCGTGAGGAGAATGAATCGATTCAAAAAGCCCTAACTTTTATGGGTTTGTGGAGCTTCAATTGAGCTTCAATGGTCATGAGGTGAGTTTGGACCTTCAATGGAGCTTCAGCATTCTAATCGTGACTGACGATAATTGAAAATTAGTGAAAACAGAGAGAGGAATGAAATCTAGAAATATAGGGCAGCACTGTGGTGTCAGAACTCAAAAGATTAAATTGAAGAACAGAGGTTTGATTCTTACCTGGAGAGCGATAAGGGTTCAACCATGGAGCTTCAATGGAGTTTTTCTGGTGTCGAATGGCTGAATCGCATTGTTTGGGTTCGAATGGCTCGAAGATTCAAACTCGTCTCCTTCTCTTCGTTTGGCAACCTAGGTTTGGGTCAGGTTAATATTTCAGTCGATAAAGGTTCAACCATGGAGCTTCAATGGAGTTTTTCTGGTGTCGAATGGCTGAATTGCAAGGTTCGGGGGTTCGAATGGCTCTCCAGAAACTCATCTCCTTCTCTTCGTTTGGCAACCTAAGTTTGGGTCCGTATTTCAGTCGCTCTCCACATCAATTGAACCGGGTTTTATCTCCTTTGTTTCACAGCCATCAGATTGGTTTCAATTAAGTCGCACGGCCTCAAATTACGTCCGCACCTAATGTTATAACTGCACGTCCGTCTAAGTATCATATTTCGATAAAAATGAAAGACCTAGGGACACCCACTATTCCATGTTTTCTAGGATCGCACTATATTGATAGGGTCTTAGTTGACTTTGGAGCTAGTGTGAATATTCTTTCATACTCTATGTATGAAAAGTTGGAACTTAGAGAGCTTACACCTACACCTACCATTTGACAATTCGCAGATAGGTCAACTAAGACACCACAGGGTATCTTAACAAATGTTTTGGTTAAGATTCAGTCGTTTGTATTTCCTACAGATTTTGTAGTCCTTGACATGGAATCTGAGATTAACTCCATCCCCCAAGTCCCTGTTATTCTAGGAAGACCTCTTCTGGTAACTGCGAATGCAGTCTTGCATTGTAAGGAATGTGTAATGGAAGTTTCGTTTGGAAACTTAAAAGCTAAACTCCAAGTCTACCGAGCTGCTACACATCCTCATAACTTTGAGGATTGTTATGTTGTTGTTAATCTCCTTGATGAGGTCATTACTGAAACTTTACCTGTCATCTTAGCAGAGGATCCGTTAGAGACTTGTCTAGATTATGTCCAGTCTGAAAAAGGTGATATAGATGAGTTTTGTCCTGAAGTCAATCAAGTCCAAGAATATGTTCTTGTCATAGGCGACCTACCTTGGAAGCCTAAAGTTGAATTGTTACCTCCAATAGCCAGCTCTCCTAAGCCAAAGTCTTTAGAGGTTGAACCTAAACTTGAGTTAAAGCCTTTACCAGCTCACCTCAAGTTTGTATTTTTAGGTGAAAACGAGACTCTTCCAGTAATCATTGCTGCAAACTTAAGTAAGGAATAAGAGAGTCAACTCATGAAGGTATTAGGAGAACTTAAGGAAGTTATAGGTTGGGCGGTTGCAGACCTAAAGGGTATTGATCCATTCATTTGCATGCACCGTATCTACCTAGAGGAGGGAGCCAAGCCTTCACGGGAAATGCAGCGAAAGCTCAATCCCAACATGAAGGAGGTAGTAATGAAAGAAGTAATAAAGTTGTTAGATGAGGGTATCATTTACCCCATTTCTGATAGTGAGTGGGTAGCACCTACACAGGTAGTGCCTAAAAAGTCTGGAATCATAGTTGTAGCAAATGAACAGGGTATTCTAGTCCCAACTCGTGCCACCATGGGATGGCGCGTTTGCATCGATTACAGGAAATTGAATTCCAAGACAAGGAAAGACCATTTTCCACTTTCATATATTGACCAAATCTTAGATAGATTAGCAGGGCAAAGCTACTATTGCTTTTTGGATGGTTATGCTGGATATAACCAAATCGCTATTTACCTTGAGGACCAAGAGAAAACCACATTCACATGTCTATTTGGCACTTTTGCTTTTAGGAGAATGTCCTTGAGCCTGTGTAATGCTCCAAGCACTTTCCAAAGATGCATGATGGCTATCTTTTCGGATATGATTGGAGATTTTCTAGAGGTGTTTATGGATGATTTCTCTGTCTTTGGTTCATCTTTTGATTTTTATCTGAAAAATTTGGATAAGGTGTTAAAAAGATGTTGTGATACTAATTTAGTCTTAAGTTGGGAAAAGAGTCATTTCATGGTTTAAAAGGGAATAGTATTATGACATATTGTGTCGAGTCAGGGAATAGAGGTGGATAGGGCTAAGGTTGAATTAATTGATAAATTACCTCCTCCTACCACAGTCAAGCAAATTAGGTCATTCCTTGGACATACAGGTTTCCATAGACGTTTCATTAAAGACTTCAGCAAAATTTTTCGGCCCTTGTGTAGATTGTTTACCAAGGATGCCTCATTTGTCTTTGATGAATCGTGTCAAAAAGCTTTTGAGAAACTTCGTTATCTGTTGAGTATTGCTCCAATTTTGAGAGCCCCTGATTGGGTTACCTTATGAAATCATGTGTGATGCGTCCGATTATGCTGTGGGGACTGTGTTAGGTCAAAGGGTAGACAAAATTTCCCACGTCATTTATTATGCAAGCAAAACCCTCTCTGATGCTCAATTGAATTATACCACTACAGAGAATGAATTACTTGCCGTTGTCTACGCTTTGGATAAGTTTAGATCTTACCGCTTAGGATCTAAAGTCATTGTTTTCTCATACTATACTGCCTTGAGGTACCTTATTGCAAAGAAAGAGACTAAGTCAAGACTGATTAGATGGATTCTTCTCTTACAATAATTCGATTTTGAGATCAAGGATAAGAAATGATCTGAAAATCTGGTCGCTGACCATTTATCTCGGATATTGGCAGAACAGGATAATGATCATGTACCAATTAGGGAATCTTTCCCTGATGAACAGTTGTTTGCAGTAACACATATTTCATTACCTTGGTATGTGCATATTGTAAATTACATTGTAATAGGTCTTATACCTTCAGGGTGGTTGAAACATGAAAAGGATCAGTTTTTCTCCCAAATTAAATACTATATCTGGGAGGATCCTGTGTTGTTTAAATACTGTGCGGATCAAGTGGTTCATCGTTGTATCCCTGAAACTAAAATTGGGGATGTGTTAAAGTTTTGCTACACTCTGGCTTGTGGTGGACACTTTAGTGGTAAAAAGACTGCTGCTAAAATACTTCAGTGTGGGTTCTGGTGGCCCAATTTGTTCAAAGATGCCTTGGACTTCTCTAAGTCCTGCGAAAACTGTCAAAAGATGGGTTTCATTTCAAAAAGAAACATGATACCTCTTAACCCAATCTTAATTATCGAAATTTTTGATGTGTGGGGTATTGATTTCATGGGCCATTTCCAATTTCTCATGGATTTGAATACATCTTAGTTGCAGTGGATTATGTGTCAAAATGGATAGAAGCTGTAGCAACTAGGACAAATGACCACAAGGTGGTAGTAAAATTTCTCCAGGAAAATGTGTTTTCTAGATTTGGATGTCCAAGAGCCATAACCAGTGATGGAGGTTTTCATTTTACCAATAGGCATTTTGCAGCACTTTTGACTAAATACTCCATCACGCATAAAATAACAACTCCTTACCATCCACAAACCAATGGGCAAGTGGAAGTGTCAAATAGGGAGATTAAACATATTCTTGAAAAAACGGTTAAGCTTGATCGTAAAGATTAGTCAATGCGCCTCACGGATGCACTTTGGGCTTACCGAACAGCTTACAAAACTCCCATTGGCATGTCCCCTTACCGACTGATTTATGGTAAACCATGTCATCTTCCTGTCGAGTTAGAACACAAAGCCCTATAGGCCATTCATAAATTTAACTTCGAAATGAAGGAAGCAGGGTCTCATCGTAAATTGCAACTTAGTGAACTAGAGGAAATTCGCAACAAGGCTTATGAAAGTTCAAAAATTTACAAAAAAAAAATGAAAATGTTTCATGATAAACACATAAGCCGAAAAACTTTTGAACCAAACCAAAAGTCTGGCTTTTTAACTCAAGATTGTGATTATTTCCTGGTAAACTAAGGTCTCGATGGGATGGGCCCTATGTGGTATCCAAAGTCTATCCTCATGATGCAGTAGAAAATTTTGATCCCCGTGTTGGGACGATGTTTACTGTAAATGGCTAAAGGCTTAAGCCTTGCATTGAAAGCCAGGGTACGACGGATATGATTCAGGATGGTTTGTTGGTCGAGTCTGTTGACTTAATCGACCCTATGTATGAAATTGTCTAGTTTAGAAACAGTCGTCTGGCTGAAGACGTAAAACTTAGCTCTTCTTGGGAGGAAACCCATGTTTTTCTTTTTGTTTTGTTTGATTGCTTTGTTAATACCATCTCGTCTTCAAAGATAATATTAACTAAGTTGGGGGGTGGTATCATAGTTAGATTTGTGTGTGTTGTGCGATTTAGTATTAGGCTTGAGCCATTGTATGCATTCACCAGGGTACTTGGCATACCAGGGAAGATGTCTCCTCCAGCCCAAGAGACTAATTTTACCTAGGAAGTGGAACATAGACTTTGTGTAGATTGAAAGTATTGTCCAGTTGAGCAGCGTTGCGGAACTGGAATGATCATTAGTGTGATCGAAGAGACGGAATTGTCTGGCAGTGTAAGTCCAACCTCATTGTGGATGACTTTTTGTGGAACGCATCTAGGGCTACAAAGCCGACTAGAAACTGGTATGTTGCACACCCGTTGAATGTTATCTATGTAAGAGTACTTTTACTAACATGCAAAAAAGAGAAATATATATATATATATATATATATATATATATATATATATATATATATATATATTATAATTCTGGGAAAAGAAGGGAACAATAGTACATCTGGTTTATATACTTTTTGTTGGGCGCTTTTGATGTACTGTTCTGCTTTATTCCTTCTGCTTTTCTATCTCTACAAGTTTCGATTCGAGATGTCTCATAGATTTCTTTAGATCTTTTATTCGAGACCTTTTTGATTGTAAGTCCCGATAAGACTTTAGATGCAATCTTTTCAAAAAAGCAACCTCCTGTTGCAAGAACCAGACTTCATTTGTCTTGGCTTGTCCTTCAGCTGATTTTATTTGTAATCGTATGGCCAAGTTGGATACTTGAGAAAAGGTACTACGAATAACAGTGTCATCTGTGATGACTGGTGTTCGAGTACTCTCAGGCCTTCTAGAGGAACTAGGAGTATTGATGATGGGTTGGGAAGATGAAGTTTTGTTCTGTGTTTGAACTCTAAGTGTGAGGTTCAAATCAAGAGCACAAGGGGATGAGAAAGCCATTGAGTAAGTTTAGCAAGTGTTTACTGAAAGTGTCAAATGTTGATTAAGTCTGGATGCATTCACACTCGCAGGTCTCTTTTAAGCAAAACCCTAACATCTGCTCTGTGCGATTTCAAAGGCGCGTAGAGGTGTAAGAGAAATCTCTTTTTCTCTATCGAATCTCCTTCTTTGTCAAAAAGGAGTCTGAAATTTTCTACCGCTGGATGATTTTTTCAAAGAGAAATAAAGTCGCCCAACTGACTGTCAGAGCGCAGGCGTTTATCGTCTCTGGTTTTCAAAAAAGCTCTACAGTACCCACTGTCAAAGCAGAGCAACTTTTGCTGCTCTGAGCCAATTTTTTTCAAACTTAATCTTTTCAGTCAGATTTGTTTTGTGCTGTGTTCTAGTGTGCGACGGTGCATATGTGTTTTCAGTGTGTTGTAGTTTCTCTTTAAGTTAGTTTTCTGTCATTTGCCATATCCATCCCCGTCCATATGTTCTTCACGATTCAGCAGTCCAATGTGCTTCTTTCTCCATTCAGAAAGATGTTCTGTAGTTTCATGTCTTGTGAAAATTTCTGGTATTTTCGTATCATCTCAGAAGCTCTAATTTCCTTGATCATAGTTTACAAAAGTTGGATTTTCTTATTTGACATGCCGTCCATTTGTGATGAGGGAGTCTCAAAATCGTGATACCCATTTTCATGTCATTCATATGAGCGATTATCCTTTTACCACAGTTGCCTCTTTCTTCTTATCAGCTGTGATTGTGGCTCAATACCAACAACACCAGAACCAACCCAATATTCATACAGTGTTCGTTGGTTCATTCTATGTTGTTCTCTTCTTCTTGAAAACCTCACAAAATCATCATCATCAGCAGCTATTGATGAAGAGAATGGTAGTTTGCTACAAACTATAAACTCAAAATCGCCAAATTCCTATGTAGATTATGAATCTTTGCTAAGCTCCTGGGTATGGAAAACTGTCCGAGCGCCATTTTGCGCTTTAGCTTCGCGTAGATTATCAATCCTTGCTAACCTCCTATTATGCAACGTCATGATTGTCTCCATTTGTAGGGCAAGTTTTCCCTATCTAAGCACGTATATTTTTTAGGTTGCTCCTGTTTGGCATTCTGTCAATCAGGATACTTTGGATCCTGTACTTTCAAAGTGCTCCTCCAAGTCTCCATATTCTAAAATGTATTCTTGGAGATGCTTTTCTCCCGCAACCAATGATAAAATAGTACGCTCTAGCTCCACATCTTTAGATACTTCTTCATCCGACGATGATGAAGTTTTAAAGACTCCATCATGGAATGAAAGCACCTTGGTCCGACTTGCTGATCTTTCAGTTCAAGTTCTCTGTTATGGAAATTTTATACAAAGTTTTTTTTTTTGTTGTATTTGTTGTAATCGTGTTAATCTCAGTCGCCACCAGCGCAAATGAGCGAATTATCCTAGCAACGTGCCAATTAATTGGCAATACCATGTTTTGGGTTTTTTTTTTTTTTTTTTTGAAAATGGGGAGTTGATATCTCTGCTAGGGAGTAATAGCTCCCGTTAAAGGGGGGATTCTTCAAGAATCCAGTGTTTAGTGAGGAAGAACCTTGCACATCACTCTTTACGGATTTTCCAATTTATTTGGAATTCTTCGATGTATGAGATCGAGAGCCAAGTCGTGTAGTCTGAGTGTTATCGAAGCTAGGCACATGTTCATTTTCTGTAAATATTTTGTAAATATTTGTACAAAGCTTTTATTGTATATATTTGTTTTGTCTTTTGTATTATATTGTGTGTTCTTTTTCCACACTAAGGACAATGTTTGATTTAAGTTGGGGGAGAGGATTTAGTTTGGTTTATAAATTTTTTTTTAAAAAAAACTCATGAATGTCATAAGTAATTCTGTGTTTTATGCGTATAATGAAGTCTTTAGTTATGAATATTACTGCTTCAACTTGTAAATTAAGTTTTAGTTTTATTTAATATTTTCTGGATTAACTCATGACTTGTAGTCAGATTTAGAATTCGTCTGCACTATTAGCCATATGAATATGTTTTTAATGATTAGTGAACATTGGTTGGAAATCTTGAGGTAAAATAGTGGAGACATATAACAATTGTGAGTTGTTGAACCGTTCTTTTATTGGAGGGTTATTTTACAATTACTCTTAACAATTTTTTCGAAAGTGCATTATATTCCGTTGAATAGTCTCATTAATCCTTTGTTTTGGTTGAATGGTGAGAATAAATAATGTCATATTTTTTTTTAAAAAAAATCATGGAAAGTGGAAAACTTAAACCAGCTTTTGAGAAATGATTGTAGGCCATCTTTGAAATTTGAACTTAAATTCTTTCAATATTACATTACCGCTAGCACCTAATTTGAGCCTTAAAGTTTTCTTTTCTTGCGCAGCTTAGGAAGCCCAGGGTAAAAGTTAGGTGAAGAGATTCTTGGATGAAAACAGTGTAGTGTATGTTGAGTATTTTCGTTTGGTATTTTCAATGTGGTAAGTGCCAAGTTTTAAAACTAAGCAGGTTAGTTTGTTTTTTTTTTTTTTTTTTTTAAATATGAATAAGAGGGGACAAGGGAGTTGGAATGCCTTTCTCAAAGAAAAAAAAAGGAATAAAGAAAAAAAAAAGGAAAAATACAATAAGTAGATAGACTTTTGATGATTTCAATTTTTTTGAAAAGATTAAGTCTGCTAAGAAAGCTTAGTGCAGTGTTTTCTATACTATGGGTTGGGTGTTGTTTTTGTGTTTGGGCGATTTTAGTTTTTCAATTATTTATAGGAATATGTTTATGTGATGGTTGGGTAGATAACCTAAACTAAGTTTTAAATCATCACATATATGTTTGTTTTCCATCTTTGAACCAAAAGCAATTTTAAGCCCATAAAGTCCTACCTGATCTTGAAAATTGGTATGAGTTGGAAATCGAAAATGATTCGAACATAATTTTATGGCATATTTTTTTTCTCAGTATTTAACATTCCTATCATGAGACTCATATTTTGTTCTTATTAGCGTTTTTTCAAAATGAATTAATATGCGAGACATACTTTGCATTTGATATACATAAATCTTCTCGCATAATAAGAGTACATATAATTTTACCTAACTCTGAACTAATTATTCATGAGTGGATTATCCTGGTGAGATTTGAAGTCAAAACTGCAATTCTGATAGAAATTCGAGTGGTGTAAGCTTTACAATTAAAGGTATATTTTTTTGGCTAATTCACACACACACTCTGAATTTTGAATATCATGGCTTGAGTTATCTTTTTGATAGTATTTCGAACTCTAACTGATTTTCTTGTTAAAGTGAGGAAAACTCACGACTTTGCCTTTATTGAAATGTCATAAACTGAGAAATACTATTGATGTGCATGAGAAAACTTCTACATGTTTGTGGGCATCATTTCTGCAAACCCTCACGAGACTACAACTCATCCACTAGGGGTAACCTAGGGGTTTAAAGGCTTATTGCATACGCTAATTGAAATCGTGATTCCCTGCGAAATTGGCATTTTAATTTCGTTTTTTATGTTTATTTTGCTTTACTCGAGGACTAACAAAGTTTAAGTTGGGGGTGTGATAAGTGCTCAAATTTTCGAAATTTAAACCCCAAGTAAGCTTTGTTAAAGCCCTAAAGGCATGTTAATTAGGTTAATTAGGTCATTTTAGTGCTTTTCAGTTATTTTAGAATTGTTGCAAATATCGTATAAGAATATCATTTTAGCTTGTTTTTATTTCTGTCTTTATTTTAAGTTAAAGTTGTGTGGAATAGGTGCGTGTAATTGGTTTGCTGTTGTTTTGCATTACAGATAAAAATCAATGTGGAATCAAGCCATGAAACCACCGTAGTTTGAAAGTACGCATCGCAAGCTTCGCGTGCATATAAAGAACGTCAAAATCGGATTTCAGACGAAGAAAATACGAGCATTTGTATCATGAGATTGTCCACATAGGATTATACCTTGAGTGTCGGCAGCCGACCATGATCCGTAAATATCGGATCTTGCTTTCTCTTTTTCTCTTCACAAATAATTGATGCTTGAGAGAGTTTTATAAAGAGAACAATTGGTAGGGAGACTAAAGTAGATCCAGCCACCAGCAAAACTTCCCGTCAGTTTCTTTGATTTTCTTGAGCAAAAGCTAAATGAAAATCTGCTCTACAACCAAATCACTCTAAGAGCTCTCTAGCATCCATGGAGAACTCTTTTCTTTCGACACTATTTGTAAATTGTTCTTTATCGGTAACTATAGATCACTGCTAATCATATTTAAGGGAGGTCTCAGTTGTCGCCATTTCTAGATTGTTTGTTCCATATTCAAGAACGTATTTTATTGAGGTTGATTACGTCAGTAATTCGTGAAAAAGTATAAGATGTATATGAGAATCCCTCAACTTGATCTCTCATCTGTAAATATAGATTTCTACTAATCTCAGGAGTATGGGTCACTGTTTGGATCCCCGTAAATATAATTTTTGTGGAGATAACTATAGATCTCTGCTAATTATATTTTGGGAAGCTATTATAGTTAAATGTGCGTGTGTATCCTCGACGTGCATTTCCAAGCAGTCGGTTCCATATTCTAGCACATAGACTTCAGAGAATACTTTGTTGGCATGTGATAGCCAGTCAAGATGCATCATCGGCCCAAGTCTCCAAGCGATCCGTATTCCAATGAATACTCTTTGGTATGGAGAGATTTAGCCAACTTTTTCATCCAAAGACTGAAAAATTGTGCAACTTCTTTATAGATCTTATAGAGGAATGAAGTCTCAAAGGTTTGAGAAGATTTGGAGTTTCTAAGCTTCAAATACTGGTTTCAAAGTCCAAGATTTAAGCTGTAGAAATTCTTGTAATATTTGTACCAGATGTGAATTTATATTTCAAAATAATAATAATAATAATAATTTAAAAATAAAATAAAATAAAAATAAAAATAAAAATTATATATATATATATATATATATAGAAGTTGTGGTAGGTGCAGACTTCCAAGACTTATGCACATATATGTATATAGAATGAAAGTCAGGAGAGAAAGTCTGAGAGAAAGGGAGAGAAAGTGAGAGAAGACTAAGTGGGTAAAGAATAAAGGAGATGGAAGAAAGTCAGGAAATGAGAGAAAGGGGGAGAGAAGAAATTCAGGGAACGGTGTCAGTTTAAGAAGAAAAATGAGACGAAAGGTTTCTATAAAAGGAAGGTTCGCAAAACAGAAGATGGCGCAGTTTGCTCAGTTTTTTTTTTCTTAAACTTTCGTTGTTGAATTTCATCATGCGCACGAATAGTTAATCAGTTTATTTTTCTTTGTTAGTTGAGTGTTTATATTGGATTTTACCATAAATAGTCGTAGATTATTTTATGCTACGTGCATCTAAGTCTCGACTATTTTCTGCTTCCACATAATGTACTACTATTCAGTTCAGTCAGTTTAATTTCAGAGAGTGAATTTATTTTTCAATTTTTATTCTCAGTTTCTGTTTTTAATTTTAGTATTTTCCAAATTATGCAATTTCACACACGATACAATCGTCCCTCTCTCCACTTGGAGAGAAGAGGTTTTTATTTTTTATTTTTTAGTTTTTAATTGTTGCTTTTAATTACACAATTTCAATTTCAATAGAATATTCCCTCTTTCCACTTGGAATTACGATGAAGATTTTTATTAATTTATGCTTTCAATTCTGTACTTTAAATTTCAATGGAATATCCTCACTTTCCACTTGAAATTACGAGGATGATTTTTATTAATTTATGCTTTTAATTCTATAATTTAAATTTCAGTAGAATATCACCTCTTTCCACTTGGAATTACGATGAGGATTTTTATTAATTTATGCTTTCAATTCTGTACTTTAAATTTCAGTAGAATATCCATTCTTTCCATTTGGAATTACGAGGAGAATTTTTATTAATTTATGCTTTCAATTTTGTACTTTAAATTTCAATAGAATATCTCATCTTTCCACTTGGAATTACGAGGAGAATTTTTATTAATTTATGCTTTCAATTATGTACTTTCAATTTCAGTAGAGTATATTCCCTCTCTCCACTTGGAGAGACGTGGTTTTTTTTTTTATTTAAAATTATGCAATTTCAATTCCTGCCGTTTAATTTCTGCAATTTAATTTAAGTTCAATTTCTATTATTTCTGTTGCAATTATGTCCTTATATGTTCGACTTATTTTCTGTCAGTGATTTTTAATTTATTACGCTGTACTTGGCAGTTTGACTTGCAATTACCGTTAAAAAATCAGTTAATCAACCAAATCTACTCAATGAGAAATGTCTCTTTCACCAAAAGTGAATTGACTTAGCCGATTTTCATTACTAGTCTCTGTGGACCGACACCCTTGCTTACCACTCTCTTCGGATTGAGGTTAACTTCCCGTATTTCCAGCGATCAGGAGCACTTATATATTTTAAATTACAACAATTATATCCGTCCTTCCATTTTGTCCTCTCTCATGCATCTGACCAACTTGAAATAACTTTTTTGAAAAACTGACCTTTGGATTTGATGCTCCACTTATACGTATCAATAATACAAAAAAAAAATCACATTGATCCAAAGGTTAGTTTTTCAAAAAATAGATTATAACAGTTCTTCACAATTTTTTCATTATATTTTACAATTTTTTTCCAAATTACAAAAACCGATTATTGGATCAATGTGATTTTTTGCGTTCATGATAAGTATAAGTAGAATATCAAATCCAACAGTCGGTTTTTCGAAATACCTGTTCCAAGTTAGTCAGATGTATGAGGGAGGATAAAAAGGAAGGACGAATGGAGTTTTCCTTAAAATTATTTGTTTATTTTTCATCAAATGCCTACATTTTGTTTCTATCAAACAAAGAACACTTACATTTAACTTCTTTTTTTTTTTTTTAATTAATCTGAAGTGGTATTATGTTTCCATATGGCCTAGCTTTTCTTGCCTCGGGGCAGTTCTGAGTATAGGTGTAAAACAAGATGCATAGATGTATAACAAGATGCAAGGGAAATTTGCCCATATATATAAATATAACAATTTTCTTAAGAGGACTTTTTTATGTGAGGACTTGTCTTTTTTTATCAATATAATATTAGAATTTGGAAAACCTACTATTGAATTAGATATTCTTCCAATATATGTCATACATGCCAAAAATCACGGTCGGTTTCTAAAATACATACTGTACAAAAAATGTGACCCCATTAGATACTGTCATAGTTTTTTTACAGTCTGTAATTTAGAAACCATCTGTTAGATCACTGTAATTTTTGGCATGTATGTCATATATAAGATGAATATTCAATCCAACGGCCGGTTTTTCAAAATATTCATCATACATTGGCTATAAAGCCAAGTCCTCACATATACTTATATAACGACGTCCTCGTAAGAAAAGAACTCATATATATATATATATATATATATATATATATAAAAGGAGTTAGGTTCTCTCTCTGGACATCCATTTCCCACCACACATCTGACATCTATATATAAAAGGAGTTAGGGTCTCTCTCTGCACATCCAATTCCCACCACACATCTGACATCTCAACAACCAAGCTGAAAGCAGCGTTTTTCATAAAGGCAGTGAGCAAGAGCTGAACGCCATTTTCCACGATTGGAATTAATTAGGATGCTAAATGACACCCAGCCAGCAGGTTAAGTACTGTTTTTGTTGGGGTGGTTTTGGTTGTTGTGGTCAAGCTTCTATTCATTGTTATGTCAGATTGTCACGAACAGGGTAGTAGTTGTAGCATGGCGCCATACTACGGACTGAGAGTTACGGCTTTAATTCTTATCATCCATGATCCATCTTCTGATCGAATTAATCCAAGTCCGACCCCACTTGGATTTAAAAAAAAAAGCTTACCAACTCACGTGGGTAAGGCTGGTACGAAAGTGCCTTTATTCCTCTGGTCTTAAAATCTTTTCTTCTTTCATGTATTTCTTACATGTAATTGCAAGTATGTAATCAAGACTTCATATTATTTATTAATTTTTATTACAACAGAAATCATACTAAATATGAACAATGCTAGGGAAAGCTGTTGATTGAACACAATATTAGGGGTGTGCAAAATTCGTCCAACCTATCGGATCCGATCGACCCCGGCCACCTGCAATCCGCAGTACGTTACAGAGATCGATTGAGGCGTATTGTTTGCGGGTTAATTCGGTTGACAGATGTAAAGATAATAATCCACCCTAGACCCGACCCCACCCATCAACTAATTATATATAAATAAATAATATATTTTTATAAATATGTTTCATTACTAAGTGCATTACTATCTTATATCTTTTCCTTTGGATATACTTGTAAGTTGAGTATTTTTTTATATTTCTTTAGAGATCTTTATTGTGATAATTTAAAGATGCACTTACTTTGTTAGATATGCTTGCAATATTAAACGTGAGATCATATGCTGGTTTGTAAGATTTTTGGCATCAAATTCTTATTTATTTTGGTACTTTAATTATTTTATTAGCATTGGAAGAATTATTTGGATTATAGTTTAATCATTATAGAACACAATATATATTGCATTGTTAGGTAAGAATTTGAGGTGTCTTTTCTTGTTAAAATGATTTTAAGGACTTTAGGTATTTAAAAAATAGCATAGCTTGACCTGCCCAAACCGTCCAACCTGCGATTGAAACCCGCCGGATGTTAAGGTGTGCAGGTTGGTTGGCATTGGGAGAATTAGCCACTCACTAAGGCCTCGTTTGGATCAGGGGAATCAAATAGGTCGGAATGGAATCCAATTCCATTCCCAAGCTGGCATGGAATGGAATCAGAAATTTTTCCATATAAAGCATTTGGATACTGACTGGAATTAGGGGTCGGAATGACTGTCCATTCCATTTCCTGTGTTTAGCAATGACAGGAATGGAATGAAATTTTCTATAATTTTCCAATTTTACCCCTTTACTCATCTCCAATGCTTTGTTAAAAAAAAATAAAAATAAAAAAAAAATAAATAAATAAAAAACACACAATAAAACGGTTTCATTTTCTTTTCTTTTCCTCCACTTTCTCAGCAACCAAACATAGTTTAATGTGTGTGTGTGTGTGTGTATATAGAGAGAGAGAGAGAGTAAAGGAAAAAAAAACCTCAAATTAGTATAAATACGTCTGTAATTTTGCTGTGTGTGTGTGTAAATATATATATATATATATATATATATATATATATATATATATATATAGAGAGAGAGAGAGAGAGAGAGAGAGAGAGAGAGAGTAAAGGAAAAAAAAAACCTCAAATTAGTATAAATACGTCTGTAATTTTGCTTCCAAAAACAAGAAAAAAACTCACGTCAATGGCGGCGAGAGATCGACAGAAGCAGCCGATCACCAAAAACCCTCCTTAAACCCACATCTCACAACCCAACCACCACCGCACCACCACCACAAGACGCAGTCGCCATTACCAACCTAATACTTAAAACCAACCCACAAAATCTAACCCTAAGCCTCGAAAAATCCCCCATCAAATGGACACCCGATATCGTCAACCAAATCTTCAAACGCCTCTGGAACCACGGACCCAATGCGAGATTATAAGACCATCTGGACCCTCATCGCCCGCATTCGACTGCATGAGAAGGTCGGCGACAATGAGCTGACGACGGCAAGGTACCGGGGCACAACGACTGCGGCAAGCTGAGAGTCTTGCAAGCTGACTGGGGCAACCCGAGAGAGACAAAGATTGTGAAGAAGACCAATGGCACCGTGAGAGAGAGAGAGAGAGAGAGAGAGAGAGTACCTGAGGCTTGGTGAGGATGGATCAATGATCAAAGACACCGGCGAGCCGCCGCCGGCGAGCTGACGGCGACTAGAAACCAAGGATTAATGGCGGCTTGAGAGAGAATAGGTAGTTTGATCCCTTTAAATCGTGTTTTTATCGGGTTTGAAGGGTTGGGGGTTTTTTTTTTTCATTCCGCCCAAGAGGCAGGAATCCCATTACCACACCCCCCCGCGTTAATCCAATTCCACCCATCAACCGGAATACATTACGCCCCATTCCATCCCCTTTATTCCATTCCGCCACAATTAAACTATCCAAACACACTGATTTGGAATGCAATTCCATTCCCGCCCCTGATTCCCTCGATCCAAACGGGGCCTAAAGGCGTGTTGGTTGGGAGTTTCCCCCCCCCCCCCCCCAACCAACCAACCAACCAACCCATGCACACCCCTACACAAATTAAACCATCGATTCCAAATCCTAAATCTCCATCAGTTGGGCTATCTTCCGTTGGTTTAATTTTATAATTTTTGATAACATATTGTTTGGGTAACATGCAATTAATTTCAGTTTTAGAGTAAATGTTTTGAATTCAAACACATAAAAATGTATCAATATCCATTTATTAATTATAGGAATTTTTGGATTTTTTATTTTTCGACTCCATAGAAATTTTTTAATTTGAATATATAAACATATATCGATATATATTTATTAATATTAGGACTAGAAACGGGACTAAAAGTAAGTTTCTATTGTTTGAAAACAAAAAAAAACAAAAAACAAAAACAAAAATTCTTGCTGGTGGACATAATATATATTTCTTACACTAGGGAGAGAGTTCATCAACACTTATAAAATCTCCCACCCACCCACAAAACATAAATAAATAAATAAGCAGAAGGATAGTAACACACGTAAAAAACATCTTCAAATTGAAGTAGCTTTCTTATACTAATAATTGAGCCTGAGCATGAGCCAACCAGCCGTCACAAGAGATAGGAAAAAGTAAAATAAATACCAACCCTCCTCGACTTCACCAACCAAACACATGCACAAAAGATAAGGCTCGATCATGCCTCATGCCTCATAAAATTATTTTATGAGTCAATTGTGTCACAATTCATAGTCAGCCCCTGCATCTAATAAAGTAATTATGATAGAGTTGGTACGTTGTAATAATCCCATTCCCATGCCATTCCAAATCCTCAAAATCATAGGCTTATTTATTTATTTATTTATTTTTTAAGGTTCTACTTCAAACCAAGCCAATGATAAAAAGTAGTGACCCCCGTCCTAAATTATATATATAGTCCACCTACATTTCCTTTTTATTTTATTTTTATTTTTATAACCACCTATATTTCCTCTACTGTCCATTTCCTGCTTTCAAATCAATGCTCTCTTCCTTAATAAGTTTGAAATTATTTGTATTATCTTTTATCTTAAATAAGTGATTAAGAATGGTCTTCTAATCAAAGAAAGTTGATCTGCCAGCAAATGAATGAACTGTAAATCCATACGCTCTTAGTTCGAAATCTGTCAAACTATCTTGGTTAGTTTAGAACTAGTAGTCTTATACGACTTCTGGAGCGATAGAAGCGGGAATTAGTCGGACTCTAATAGTTCGGACATCTCGTTACGTTGGAAATATATATACATATTCTTATATAAGTTATGTAAGCATGAAACCCATAAAGAATTGTGGAATGTATATTTTGAAAAACTGATTTTTGGATTAGATGCTATACTTATGAATGTCTTGTATGCCAAAAATTACTGTCAGAATTTCAAAATATAGTTTTGTGATAGTTTTCAATGATCACAATTGTTTATAACTATATTTTAAAATTCGGATATTGGATCATTATAATTTTTGGCAGACATAACATGCATAAATATAATATTTAATTCAACAAACAATATATATATATATATGGATTTCATGCTTACATAGACTTACATAGACTTATCTATGGATTTCATGCTTACATAGACTTATATATATGAAATGATTAGAACATGTTAATTTTTTCTTCAATTTTTAATTGGGAGAGGGGGTTGTTGTTGTGTTTGCATTAATTTATTAAGAAAACAACATTTGAACAATGGAACTCCTTTCACTTCTGCCTCTAGCTAAATCAATACACCTGCCCACGTGAAAATGATATCAACCACTCCATTTTTTTTTATCCCATCTGACCCGCCGTGACAAATTGACAATATCATCCGCTGACCTAAAACAAATCCCATCAAGACTATCAACTTGCGAATACTTTGCATTTATAATCCCTACGGAACCTCATTCTTCCCCTCAACGCACTCTGTAATTCATCATTTAAGACGCTCGTGATTAAATTTGATAATGATTTGTTTAAGCTTTGCTTTTATATATATATATATATATATGAAAAGAATCAAACTTGAGTAGATCAGCTTGATTGACTTGTTAATTAATATTTGCGAATAAGCTCATTTAAGGCTCATAAATTAATATAAACATTTTTAAAAAGGCTTTAGAAGCAAAAAAGCAATCAAACCGGAGATATTTTGAATAGGCATGTTAATAAGTCACTGATTAGGTTTGTGAATAAGTTTGTGTTTAGGTTCACACTTCCCACATAGGCTCACTATTTAGGCTTAAATGAGCTTAGTATATATGTAGGAAAATTTATTTATTTATATTTATTTTTGTTTTCTTTTTTTGGTTTATAGTATAAAAAAATACAATTCAACCATCCATTTTAATCGCTCCATTTTCCACCTTAGACATGTCTTTGAATGATTTTGACATGTTCTTGATCGATTGAAATCAGGCTTGCATCTTATACATGATTCATATTGTAAGGACCCACATCCTACTCCAAGCTCCAATCATGGGAGGACAAATTAGGGTGGAAAATAAATGGTGTTTAATGGATGGTTGAATAACATTTTTGTTCTATGTATAGGTTGACTACACACACAAGCCATTTTATTTGAACTTTCTCATATTGGTTTCCAACACATTTTTTTTTATTATTCTATTAAGATTAGTAATGAAGAGCTTTCAAACAAGCTTGATAGTGAATAAGTCAATCTCAAATAAATCAAAACTCAATTTAATTAGATTTGTATCAAGCTTGGCTTGAACTTAAATAATCAAACTTTTGATCAAGTCAAATTTAAACGGTCCAAAGCTCGGCTTGACTCAGACAGTAGAATCACCTTCTTTAGCATAAATAAAATGATCTCTTACAAGTAGGGTTGCAAATGAGCTAAGCCAAACCGAGCTTTGGGTTGCTCAAGCTTGGCTTGGTCAAAAGCTTGATTAATTATTTAAGTTCGAGTTGAGCTCAAGCCTAAGTTAAACGAGCCGCGCTTTAGTATTTTTGAGCTTGGCTTATTTATTATCGAGTTTGTTCGCGAACTATTCACGAACGACTTGATTAATTTGCAACCTTAAATTACAATAAGAGAAAGTTAAAAATTAATGTAGAAAGCTTAAAAAATGACTTTTATATACTTCGTTTATATTGGAAATAAAAAATTCAAGCCAAAAAAATAAAGTATTGAATATGTTTAGTTTATTCAAGCCTAAATTATGATTTTTTCTTTTATGAGTCTAAAAACAAGTTTTTAATGAGCTTGTTCACGAACACAAATGAATTGAGCTTAGGTGTGAGCTTAGCTTGTTTATTAAACGAGCCTAAATTTAAGGATGGGCTTGGCTTGTTTACTAAATAAACGAATTTGAGCCATACCCTTTTTGAACGCGTTTACGAGCCGCTCACGCGGCTAGGCTCATTTGCGCCCTACTTACAAGTCTACATTCTGTCACAAGCGCCAATATTGAGTCAAGATGATTAGTCAGCCATATTAGTGGGCACTTGTTGTAATCCCCTATGACTAGACCTCTTATTGTGTATTATTATTAATAATGGAACCAATTGAACCATCAAAATTAAACTAATGATCAAAATTATTAGGCAGCTCTCATAACGAAACAATAGGACTAATATAAGAATACAAGTATTGCTTCAAAATGAAGATCCTCTATCACAGATGTCTTCACCTAGCGTTAGTACTTGTGGCCATAAAGAAACTCACCACAATGAGAATAAAAATAAAAAATAAAAAATCACACTACCAAACAAGATGGCACTATCGCTATATATATATATATATATATATATATATACCATCTCAACAAAACAAAATACACGTTAGTTCTGGGTGTTTCAATGTGAAGATGTGCACAAACATTTTGCAAGTCAAATGTTTATTATTGTGTTCCTACGTTTTGCAAGTCAAATATTAATTAGGACATGACATGCGTAGATCTCACCAATTATGAACAGTGTGAATATGCACTAAAACTTCTAAGTTCACAAAATAGGATCTTAGCCTCAGAATTCTGAAGTTGGGACAAAATGATGTCTATTATGACAAGAAGTATTACCTCCAATTGGCTTGATTGGTAAAGTCCCATTTGAATTAATTTTGCCTAAAATTACTTTTAGAGTTTAAAATGCTACTTAATCTAATGAGATGGGATGATAACATAAACAGTGCTTATAACCAGTCTCCCCAACCAAGGGTTTTCCTCTCCTTTCCCTGGCAAATGTGCATCTGGATTAACTTGGTCTAAGATTACTTTTGGAGTTCATGGAAAGTTACCCATTCCAACGGCATATTTATAAACGAAATGACTCCTTCAACAAAAGACTTCAATCATGTTGGAACTTAAAATTCATCACCAAACAACTTATAAATATAAACAGTGTTTTTATATAGAGTACATGTATAGGAAAAGAGTTGGGTCCAAAAGTCCAAACCAACCATTCCCATTCCATATCTAACAATAACTATTGTTCCCTTTTGAATCTACACATGTACAAGCACATAATTTCAACATACCTAGACCTCCTGTGGTTTCTCATGGCCGGGAGGTTGGATTTGAGGTGGAGGCGCAGGAGGCCCGTAGAATCGTGGAAATCTTGCTGCTTCACTTCGACCTCGTGACCTACCAAGAAGGTAACATGCAATAGCTGCGATCAAGAATAACAGAATCACCGGCAATGATATCACCACAACATAACCCATATTTATAATTTATGATTTATGCTTGTATGGCTCTACTCCTGCATTTTCATGAAAGAATAATGTATATTAGAATGGACTGATTTATCAACAACAAAAACAAAATTTCTCGAATCAATTAATATGAGAATGGATGGACCTTAATTTAAAGGCTGTTTGGCTACAACTTTTAGGGGTGAGCCCCAGTAACAAGGGGATCAACAACTTGTGTTCTGGTTCAAGGCTCAAATTTTGAGCCTTAATGGGGCTGAGATAAATATGGCCAATTTAAACCAAGTCATAAGCATTGAAACCTAACACATCAAACCATCCAATTCTCCCAAAGAAAAATAAGATTTGGATTCAGATCTAGGACACAGTTGATATAAATCCAACCCACTTAATGAATTTTGAATACCTTTAATTCTTTCTTTTTCTTTTTCTTTTTTTTTTTTTAATTTAAAAAAAAAAAATATATATATATATATATATATATATATATATATGAAGGTGCTTGCTAGTCTTATGGTAAAGTCTCTTGGTGGTTGTACTGGAGATTTGGATTCGAATCCCACCTTCCTTAAGGTGGGAGGGTTTAAGGGAAAGAAGAAGGTTATCTCCTGTTGTATAGCTCATAAGCCCAGTGGGCTTCTTGACCAAAAGAAAAATGAATATATATATGTTTTCATAATGAGCAATGCGATACATCGCTACAACGAATTACTACAAGTATCACTATAAGAAGAAAATGAGGGTAGTTTTGGAAAATCACTCATGGGTATTTTTAGAAATTCACGACCTTTCTTTCTTGTAGCAATACTTGTAGTGATGCATAGCATTTTCCTTTCATAATTGTTTAATGTAAATGGTTTGGATCCTTACTGGGAAGGGTTAAGGCCTTCATATCTGATCCGATTCCACACCACCCATGTATATTTATCGATATCTATAATACTAACGACGTCAGAGGTTGCTCCTGGAGTGGCCTTTTTAAGTTCTTCAAATGCCTTGGACTGTCTTCTACATACATTGCAAAATAAAGACAGGTCTAACATTCTTTCAAGAAAGTTTTTAACAATGGATCATAACCTCATACATTCAGAAGTAAAATACATAACTGCCACATTGTTTTCTTTAAGAGAGGTATTGCTAAGGTTTACCAGGGGAAAGTAACTACAAGGTTCCGCAGCTTATATAGTTAATTTATGAATTGTGGAGTAAGTAGTTCAACATCCCATTATTTTCCGCTTTTCTTTCTTACTTCTCCAATCTGTATCACATACTTTTTCATGTTCA
This sequence comes from Hamamelis virginiana, assembly GCA_017140935.1. Taxonomy (NCBI): domain Eukaryota; kingdom Viridiplantae; phylum Streptophyta; class Magnoliopsida; order Saxifragales; family Hamamelidaceae; genus Hamamelis; species Hamamelis virginiana. The sequence continues at coordinate 450,921 of JAESVK010000975.1, forward strand.
ATAAAAGATTACATGGACTTTGTTGAGCACTTAAAATTACAAATATTTCATGTTCTTTTACCCCATTTTGTTGTGCTTGAATATTTAATTATCTATATTAGTCACATTTACTCTTTTCTAGTGTTCTTCTCCATTTAGGGTAAAGGGCATTCTTGGCAAGGATATCATGCAAGAGCAATGCTAGCAAGGGAACCAGCTCTGAGGAGGCTTCTCAAGTCCCTAGTGTTGATCAAAGTACTTGGCAAAGGAGTGTGGGCTTTTTCAGTGCATGTTGGGATTTTTCAGCAAGTATGTACTGGAGCACTCTTTCTATGTACTGGTACATGCTTATACCAGATTCCTTCAGCATTGTGAGTAGTTGAATACTAATCCCCAGTTTCTATGTACCGGTACACACTACCTTCAGCAATGTCCATCCGCTGGCAAATTTCCTTGTTGGTCAAATTGCTTCTGTGTAATTTTCCATATACTCTTTGTAACCCTAAAAAGGGGTATAAAAGCTTACTTTTCAGCTAGGAAATTATTATCTAGGTTTTATTTGGGTTGTTTAGCTTCTCGCTCTAGAATTTCTTCTACTTTAGCTCGGGTTGTGTTGATTTTGTTCAAGAATCATTTGATTCTTGCCCTAATTTGCTTGTAATCTTTAGTTTAATTATGTTCATCCTACATTTTAGGTTTCAAACTTTGTATTTCAATCTTTAAAGTAATATTATAGTATTTATTTCAAGTCTTGAGCTTTTATGAACTTGGTGGTTGCATTTACTGTTTTTCAACTTGCATTTACTCCTTTGGATGGCTAGCTAAGCAACTCAAAGGTGAGTTTTACGGTGGATTTTTTTTCCAAACCCTAGGTAAGTGGTTTTCTCATCATATTTATGCTTTTAAGGTTGTAAAATGAGGTGAAATGCGCTCTCTTCTCTTGAACCCATGTGGTTTTGTATTTATGACCATTGTATGACTAGTTTCACTTGTTGTATTTGGTTTTTGAGCTTTTATGCACTCCATATGGTTGTGAAAATTACCATGAGAGCATTTTACCTCATTCGACAATTTATTGGACCTCATTTGATCTTTCATTGTTAAAATTACCAAACAAAACCATTCTTCAATGGAATTTTGTTTGAGAAAAAGAATGAGAAACCATGAACCAAAGGTTTGGATAGAATGAACCCATAGAACTCATCCTCTTTAATTTACATAGTTTTTATCTTGAAATTTAGTACTAATCTTAGATTAAACAACCAACGCGGAAATTTCTCATGTATGAAAATGGATTCTCCGAGTCCACCCCATGGAACCCATCCTCTTTAATTTCAAGAATTTCCAAGTTGTTGGTGACCTTTTTGGGTGCTCTAAGTCTTTGTTGGAAAGGTGTCGGGGATTCTAGGGCTTGCTGGGTATTTTTGGGGTTGATAAGAAATGGCACTTTCCTACAGGAAGAGGAAGGGTTATGAAGAGTCACCTCTCAAAACTAGGCCTGCAGCTTCAACTAGCTAAAGGAAAAAGCCAATGACCGAGGATGATATTGTTGAGGAAGATGGGGAACTTGATGAAATCCGCGAAAAGAATGTGTGGAGGGAATCGGTGCAATAGCGGGGTTTCACGTGTGAGCGGAACATAAGAAGTTCAGAATTTAGTAAGGATGATAGGATAGTGAAGGTGATCGAGCATCAAAAGCTCGGTTTTTTGTTTAATCCTATTCAGGGCTACCATCCTCAACGAGGGAAGCAATTTTACTCCAACCTCTTCATCTCTGACGCAGATAAATGTGAAGCAAAGTCAGTTCTGGGTGAGAAGACTATTTTAGTGACCCCACACATTATTGCTAAGTGTTTGGGGCATATCAAGCCAAAGAAATCTCCCAAGCCTTTCCCCAACCGTGTCTTTGAAAAAAGGTCTATTCCTGAGTTGCTAGAGGAGTTGTACATCGACCCTACTCAGTTCAAAAAAACTTATGCACTCGGGAAGTTCAAACCAGAATATGTGCTAGAAGTTCAAACCAGAATATGTGCTAATGAACAAGCTTATGCATCGCGGCTTGATTCTAGGAGGGCATGAAACAAGGCCAAGGTATGATTAGGTGAATCTCCTTGTGAAGATTATGATTGGAGGGCAGATTCACTTTGCATGGTTGATTTGGGTCGCCATGGTTTATTTTCATGAAAAATGATGGACCTCCAACCTGCCTTATCCTGTTCTCGTGACCAAGCTATGCCTTGCACAGAAAGTCAACCCTCTGAAGGGTGACAAGATTGTAACTCAAAAGGTTGGGCCTCTCAAAGCAGCTACAGTTACCAAGAGCCAGTCCATTGCTCGTTTGGGAGAAGTGTCTTCATCTGCACATCCTGCCAACTTGCCTCTCAAAAAGTTGAGAAAGAAAATTAAAGGTTGGTTTAATGTTCTTTTGCCAAAACATGGTTTAATGTTCTTTTGCCAGAACATGGTTGCCAAGGAGCAGAGAATAGAGCAAGAGATGGATGATGAGCTTCCTAGCTACCCTCCAGAGTTTGAGGATGGTTTGTCTGACGAGCCGAATAGGCATCTTGATGATGGTGAGGATGCAGAAATTGATGGTGGGAATGGTTCTGATGAGGAGGATAATAGGTCTAAGGAAAAGGATTAGTAGTACACTGTTGTAGGGTAGTTTTTATTTAACTTTTCAGTTTGTCTAGTAGTTGGTTATGTAAAAGTTTAGGCTTTGTTTGATTGCTGTTTTTTGTCAAGGTAGTATAGGGTGGTTGTGGTGATGGCCTTCTTGGGTAGTTATCCTTACCACATCTTGCCATCACCCATTTTAGTTTTTAAATCCCTGTACCCTGGGTCATTACAAGCCTACAAAGACCTTTATGATTCTAGTATTAAACTTGTTTCTCTTTGAGCATTTTTGCATCCTAAATGCTTTATTGCATGTTGCTTTCTGTTTTCTTTGCATTGTTGAGCTTAACCTTCTTAACATCCTTATTTTGTTCAAGCTAGCTAGCACAGTAACTTATCTTATGTTAAATCTTTTTCTTGTAGCTAGTTAAGTATGGTTTATGTCATTTTTTTTAGTTTCAATGCCTACATCATTTTTCAAATGAAGTTATTCTTGTCATTTCCTCTAGCATAATTGCATTGTTTGTTTTAAGTGAAACCATGAGGCTTTACCACACACAGGGAGAATCTCTTGCTTAGCCAACTTCAAAGTATTGCATCATTCATAATGGATTTAGTTGTTTGCGCATGTTTCATGTGAATGTTGCTAAGTTGTTTTATTAGAAATTGCTTCTTTTTCTTGTTGCTAGTTCTTGCTAGGGACTCGCAAGGTTCAAGTTGGGGGGTGTGTTGAGCACTTAAAATTGCATATATTTCATGTTCTTTTACCCATTTTGTTGTGCTTGAATCTTTAATTATTTATATTAGGTACATTTTACTCTTTTATAGTGTTTTTCTCCATTTTAGGTAAAAAGGGCATTCTTGGCAAGGATATCATGCAAGAGCAATGCTAGCAAGGGAACCAGCTCTAAGGAGGCATCTCAAGTCCCTAGTGTTGATCAAGGTGCTTAGCAAGGGAGTGTGGGATTTTTGAGTGCATGTTGGGACTTTTCAGCAAGTATATACCGGTACATTCTATGTATCGGTACATGCTTATACCGGATTCCTTCAGCATTGTAAGTAGTTGTGTATGAATCCACAATTTCTATGTACCGGTACACACTACCTTCAGCAGTGTCCATCCGTTGATAGATTTCCAAGTTAGTCAAAGGGCTTTTGTGTAATTTTCCATCTACTCTTTGTAACCCTAAAAAGGGGTATAAAAGCTTACTTTTTAGCTAGGAAATTATTATCTAGGTTTTGTTTGGGTTGTTTAGCTTCTCTCTCTAGAATTTCTTCTAGTTTAGCTCGGGTTGTGTTGATTTTGTACAAAAATCATTTGATTCTTGCCCTAGTTTGCTTGTAATCATTAGTTTAATTGTGTTCATCCTACATTTTAGGTTTCAAACTTTGTATTGCCATCTTTAAAGTAATATCATAGTATTTATTTCAAGTCGAGCTTTTATGAACTTGGTGGTTGTAGGGCCGGCCCTGAGGGGAGGCAGGAGAGGCGGCTGCCTTGGGCAGCCCAAAGATGAGAAAAAATAAGGGCATATATTTAGCCCACTTCAATACAGCCTGCAGCCCAAAAAAAGGGCATATATTCAGCCCAACTTCAATGCCCAAGCCTGCAGCCCAAAAAAAAAAGGGCATATGTTCAGCCCAACTTCAATGCCCAAGCCTGCAGCCCAAAAAAAAAGGGCATATATTCAGCCCAACTTCAATCCCAACTGCAGCCCAAAAAAATTTTTCTAATCCAGCCGGCCAGCCCTACAGGCCAATCCAGCAGCCCTCTCCCAAGTCCTAAGTCCCATAATCCATTATCCATTAATCCCATTTGGCCATTTCCCCTTCAGACTTCAATTTGCACTTTGCACTATCCCTCTCTCTCGCACAGTCTCGACTCTCGCACAGCAGCACAGTCGCTCAAGCTCTTACTCTCTCAATCTCTTAAGTCTCACCCACGTACAGACCACAGTCTCTCACTCTCTCCTCTCCTCAGTTCTCGGCTTCTCGCACAAGGCTCACTTCGAAAGTTCGAAGGCTCACGGTAAGTTTAATTTTTAGGGTTTGTTTATAAATTTTTTTAGGGTTTTGTTACAATTGTTTTGTTTAGGGTAATTGGTTGGTAAATTCATCACTTGTTTACAAATTGTGTGTTTTTGTTATTGTTGCTTTTGTACAAGGAAATAAGAGTTTGAAATTTGAATGAATGTGTGTGTTTTTACTTAGACAAACACATTTTTAAGGTTTATTTTCACTTAGTCAATCTTCAGGTGGGTGAAGTAGTTCAATAGGGCAATCTTACAGTTCACAATAGAGCCTTGGTGTCCTACCATAGATTAAAATTAAAATATTTAGCTAGATAAAAAGATACAGCATTAAGAAAAGTTCAATCAGAAGATTATACAACCAAACCCAAACTTACACAGCATCAGTTGTTGCATTTGCTAAGGGACCACGCAAAACAGATTGACGTCCGACCTTCATGTGGGAAAAAGAAGATTCATTCAATAGTCACATTGTTTAAGATAATTACAACAACTAACAGGAACTTGATGGGCATTTTTTGCAAAACAATTAAGGTTCAATAACTAAAATTTTGCAAAAAAAAATTTTTTAGTCAATAGGGGCATTTTTTTAGGAGCTCGCCTAGGGCATCCAAATCCTCAGGGCCGGCCCTGGGTGGTTGTATTTATTCTTCTTCAACTTGGATTTACTCCTTTGGATGGCTAGCTAAACAACTTAAGGGTGAGTTTTATGGTGGATTTCTTCTCCAAACCCTAGGTAAGTGGTTTTCTCATCATATTTATGCTTTTAAAGGTTGTAGAATGAAGTGAAATGCTCTCTCATCTCTTAAACCCATGTGGTTTTGTATTCATGACCATTGTATGACTAGTTTCACTTTTGTATTTGGTTTTTGAGCTTTTATGCACTCCATATGTTTGTGAAAATACCATGAGAGCATTTTACCTCATTCTACCATGTATTGGACCTCATTTGATCTCATTGTTAAAACTACCAAAAAAAACTATTCTTCAATGGAATTTTGTTTGAGAAAAAGCATGAGAAACCATGAAGATGGAATGAACCCATAGAACTCATATTCTTTAATTTACATAGTTTTTATCTTGAAATTTGGTGCTAATCTTAGTTTAAACAACCAACAATCTCAAAACCCCCCATGATTTTACACATGTTTTTATATTTATTGGGTAACAAAGTATGAGGTCTCTTGAATTGAACACCTCCCACTCCTTGTGGAAATTATCATGGTCCTCTCCATGTACTTGCTTGCAACTACACCATCCTACGCTTGAGATAAGGAATTGCATCGAAAAATAGCAAGCATCAGACTTCTTTCTTATTTACTTCAATCTTTCAATTAGTTAAGAAAATAGCTTCCATAATTGATATCCCAGACAAAAAGCTAAACTCTTATTCAATATCATAGTCTTTGCAAAATCACACATTTGGTACCAAGTCAACTGGTGCTACTTTAAATATCTTCTTTATGCTAAGGTGGGTGCATTGGATTATTTCTCCGGCATTTATCCAATTTCTTAATCTTTACAAAGTTGTCTAACAACTTCATCAGCCAAGATACCCATTTTCTCCTATGCACTAACAAGCCACAAAATTACAATACCATCTAATCTTTGAACTCTAGGCACCCCTAAATATATAAAAAAAAGATTTGTCTTAATGTCATACACTAATTTCACCATGATTACTCAACTTAAACTCCCTATATATATTTCTTCAGACAATTTCTAAAATCATCTCTCTTACTTTTCTTTAATTTTCCCATCATTCACCCAAATGACTAAATGTCTTATATTTCGCACATGCAACCAGTCCTAAGCCCATATGAAGGAAGAAAATTGTGATAGGTAGATAGATAATGCAAAACTTACAGTCACATCTTTATGAACATGAATCTTAATATGAAATGAGTTAGGGTGTTCCCTACAAACAATGTGCAGTAGTGGATGCTAGGTTCGGTGAAAAATGAGCGAGGGCTAGTTAAGGCAATCCCTCGAGGCAACACGTAAATCGGTGCCTAGATGCAGTAAGAAGTAAGCAAGGTTTCTCATACTTCAATGGAAGGGGTGGGGGTAAAGAAGTTAATCCAAGAGAATATGTCTCGTTTAATAATTTAGAACATACTATCATTAACAAGTAAAGTGATAGAATTAGTAGATACAATAATTAGAAGAAAAATAAATATAGCTTATTTCCAAAAAAACTAAATGGATAGGAGAAAAATCAAGGAAAATTGAAAATATGGATTATATGTATAGTCCACAAGAAAGAACAGACATAAAAATGGAATAGAAAAAGTCGTAGAAAGAGATTTAAAATAGAAATTCATAAACGTTAAGAGAAAAGGTAATAGAATAATAATAATAATAAAACTTGTACCAGGAGAAGAGATGATTAATATAATTAAAGGATAATCGGTGACAAAAGTCCTAAGCACCATACATAAGGTCCTTTTAATTTTTCTTTCATGCTAAAAGTCCTGTTGACCTATCTTTTTGCTACATAAAGTCCTCAAATTTTTTTAAAAGATAGATTTGCTTTCTAACCAATTGATTCTATTATTATTATAAAAAAAATGACAATTTTACCCTTCTCTCTCTTCACTTTATCTCTCTTTTATATTGACCCCATGTTCTTTAATCTCTCTCTCTCTCTCTCAACAACAATTCGCAATATCAACGTGTCCACTATTGTAGTGATTAGCGATTGTCATTGTCGGAGGCTAGGTGAGCTTCCGATCTACCTTGTCCACCTCCTCCGCGTCCATTTGCTACATCTTGCACAACAATGGAGTGCCAAGAAGCCCATTTGCTGACCACAACAACCCCACCACCACATGCTTCGACATCATGCAGTCAATATGCTTTGCGCCACCAAAACTCACAGTGGATACATGTGTGGCAGTGGGAGCCGATAGATGTGACAAAATTTCGGCCTTGTCATCTTGGATGTCAGCTATCACCATGGCTCAAATGCCATTGTTAGCTTAGTGGTGGGTTGTGGGTCCTTTAACGAGCAAAAGCAAAGGTTGAGGTGCCCTCTATAAAAGATACACTAGAAATTGTGGCTTATTAAAAAGTAACAATAATGCCAGACATGCTCCTTGATGAGCTGAACTTTTATATGGCCTAATTGTCTTGCCAAATGGACTCAATTTGAATGTTCATTGTCTCAAGAGTCAAGCCACACTTATATCCCCAAATTCCGATATTTCAAGCAAGGCTATGAACACTAAGTGGTATTATCTTGAAAAGTATGTGATTATGGAAGGCATGTGAAAATTATTAAAGGAAAGTTCACTATCCATGACAGTGAACGTTCACACATTGAACTTTGTGAACTTGCAAATCCCGCACAAGAAGTCTCCCTGATCTTGTCCTCTTTTTTCTTCATTTTTTTTTTATCCAAATAGAGGTTAATGGAAATATGGGTTGTATAAGGTGGGACAGTGAACTCTAGTGTCCAGTAAAAGTTCACTGTTCATGAAAGTTCACTATCTGGTCTAGTGAAAGTTCCAGTATGGAACAATTGACACGAATGACTTTATTTTTTCTCTCATCTTTCCTCAACTAGCTTTTTCTTCTTCTACTACTTTTTTCTTTGGAGTGGTGGTGTTTCTAAATCATAAGAGGAAAAGGAGTTCCGAGGAAGCTTAGCTTTTGGAGGATGAGATTTGAAGGATGTAGTTATCACCGATGAGCTTAGTCACCATCGACAAAGTATTCCGGTGAACTTGATGAAGAGGGAGAGGGTGGTATGATGGTTGAGTTGGAGAGAAAGAGAAAGGTGATGGTTGGATTGTTTCTAATGTTTGGAGAAAAATGGATATTTTGATCCAATATAAGTCAAAAGGACTTTTGGCATAAAAGAATTTTTTGTGGGTTTTATGAGCGCCATTGGTCCTTGGTCCATTGGCCCTCTACCATGGACTTATGCCCAAATCCCCCTATACTTAAGACTATGTGATGAGCACTCATCATAACATCATTTTATAGAAAGTTTATACTTATTTAATTAGTTTTTCTTCTTGAATAGTATGTTTTAGGTTTTGTTGTTTTTCTTGCTTGTGCAGGTAGTACCTCACTCTTGCTTTGTTATGAGTGCTTTTTGGAGAAGCTTAAATAGCTTGGGAGGAGCTCATGAAGCCTATTTGGTTGGGAGGAATTGTTGGTGCAAAGAAGAGGATCATTCCATGAAGTTTGGTGAAATTTAGGTAGTGGTACCGGTACCTCCAACCCGTGGTACTGGTACCAGTGGTGGAAAATCAGCAATTGAGTTTCAGAGACATTTTGTACCGGTACCTCTATCCCATGGTACCAATACCACACCTCGAATCTGCATAATAATTTTGTAATTTTTGCATTTTGTTCAAGGGCTTTCTTGTCTTTTTGTTGCCCACTTTTGTAACCCTAATGAGGGAGTATTCAAGCATCATTTTCAGCTGGACAAAGGCATCTTATCTTTTCTAGGTTTTCATTCTAGTTAGTGGTAGTTTCTCTCTCTAGAATTCTAGTTGGTTCTTAGTTTATTTTGCTTATTTAGCTTAGGGTTTCATAGTTCTTAGTTATATTTCCATTAGCAAGACTTGTTTTAGTGATTCTCTTCTACTCTTGACTTCCAAGAACTTTGTATTTCCCTTTTAAAGTAATCAATAAGCATTTACTTCAAGTTTCCTACTCTTTTGATGGTTGTTTCTGCATTTATTTCTCATTCACTAGCATTTATCGGGTTCTAAACTTCCAAGATAGGTTTGAAAGGTGGAAACTCATCACCAACCAAGGTAACAAGTTTCTCTCATACACTTTTTCTTCAATACAAGTTTGTTTGGTAAGAAAATACACATATTCTCTCTTACAACTTTGGTGTGGCATTTTCTTGACATTTTGTTAACAAGTATGCTTGGTACATTTTGTGCTTGAATATATATGCACACCATGTGTTTGATATTATGTTTAAAAGAGGATTTTCTACCATTTACCTTACATTTCTTGTTTTAAATGTTTTTTAAAGTAATATCTTCCATCAAAGACCATTTCTCAATGGTTCCTAGATGAGACTTCCATATTAGAGATTCATGTTCCTTGTTTGGGCATGAGTGGAAACCCTAAAATCCTACCACTTAATTTTCATTGTTTTCAACTTATATCAAACAATCACACACTCAACAATCAACAAACCCCCATGATTTTACACATGCTTTCATATTCCTTGGGTAGCAAAGTATAAGGCCTCTTGAATTGAGCACCTCCCACTCCTTGTGGAAAATGACCATGGGCCTCCCCAGTCCCCATCATCCTATGCTTGCAACTACATCATCCTATGCTTGGGATAAAGAAAGACACGGAAAATAGCAAGCATCACTATGCACCCAAATGTAACTAGATGAATCCATTAGGTGATAATTTTGGAAGGATATGGATGGACTAATTAAAGAGATACGAAATGGGGAGAAGAAAAAGATAGAGGTAGACTAAAATGATTAAATGGAAAAGAATAGTTGATGCGAGAGAATTCATGGAAGATATGGATTTGGAGAAAAGAATAAGGCCAGACATATTATCTCAAAATTCTTAGAACTTGCTATGGCTAATGATCTTGTAATCACTAATACTTGGTTTAAAAAGAGATGTCAACACTTAAAAACATTTAAAAGTGGATTTAATATTAGTCGAAAAAGACTTTTGCTTACTAAGAAGATGAATCGAAGAGTTTGTAAGGTTTGTAAAATAACATCTAGAAAAAGTTTAACAACACAACAAAAATTAGCGGTATCAGTGAAGGAGAAAGAATAGAAAAAATATATACCCAAGAAATAGGCGGTGGAATTTGAAAAGAGAAAATGAATAATGTTTAAATATTAAATATTAAAATGAGGAAATAGAATGTAGATGAAGAGTTTGATATCATGTGGAATAAAATGGCTGGTTGTATTGGGGGAGTTACAAAAGAAGTTCCTCAAACTTTTAAGGAGAATGAAATGATATCTGGGGAATAGGAGATACAGAGACTTAAACCATGTTAAGCGCATCAAAGGAAACTCTTACAGAATTTTAGAAAAAGAGGATGAGATTATGGAATGGTGAAAGAGTTATTAACAAATTATTTAATGAAAACAACACAAAGAATTTAACTTTGGCAGAACCTAGTAACTCTGGAAATGATAGAACTTATACATGTTTTTCTTCAAATAATCAAGGCAACTAAGGTAAAGAATGTTATGAAAAAGATATAAAAATAAGAAAAGTTGTCAGGTTAAAAGGAATTTCCGTGAAAGCATGAAAGTGTATGGACGAGTATGGTGTAGTCGGCTGACTAAGTTATCTAATAAGATATAAAAAACACTAAAAGTATCAAGTTGTCAGGTTAAAAGGAATTTCCATGAAGGTAAGAAAGTGTAAGGACGAGTATGGTGCAGTCGGCTGACTAAGTTATCTAATAAGATATAATAAAAATAAATAAAAAAATAAAAAATAAAATAAAAAAATAAAAAAGTATCCCTAATAAATGGAGAAAAAGCACTTTGGTGCCTCTATGTAAGAACAAATATAAAAGGATGCCTCTATATAAGAACAAATGTAATATTTGAAGCTGCACTAACTACCGTGGCATTAAACTCATGACTCATCCAATGAAACTTTAAAAGAGAGCAATTGAGATAAGATTAAAACTTGAAAAAACTATATTAGAAAATCAATTTACTTTCATGCCAAGATGATCAACCACAAAAGTTAGTTTCTTACATAGGCAATTGATGAAAAAGTATAGAGAGAAAACTAAAAAAAAAAAAAAAGACATTCATATGGCGTTTATTAACATAGAAAAAGTATAAAATAGGATTCCTAAGGGAATAAAATATAATAGGTATTAAAAATTGTCTATCGTCGGTTTTTTTACACGTCATGTCAGGATGGACGTGAAGAATGTGGCTGATGGAAGAGGAGAGAGAGATAGAGAGAGAATATGAGAAGACCCCCTTTGCCTTATAGGCCAATCCCAAATGTGTGGTGTGAGACAACCAATAGAGATGATGAGTCATGTCCAATAACTTTATATGTGTCTAGGGCATTTGTTACGAATTAATCATGGCCTTGTTCTTCATGTCTAGAGCATTTTGTTAGGATGGACCCCCTTGGCCCCAGTCACTAGCCAACCTTTCCTTCTTGACCCACCAAACCAAACCATCCTTAGA
>JAESVK010000975.1:471124-487870 GCA_017140935.1 Hamamelis virginiana
TTTGTGGTTGATTAGATAAATAGCATTGTTGTGATAAGATTTTGATAAAGCCCAAACTTAGTTAAGAGACCTTTAATTAGGGTGAGGTGGGTGCCTACAAGGAGTTCATTGGAACCTTACCACTTCGTAACCTAGCCCCTGAATCAAACTTTGATTCGAAGACTATGCTTTTCCAAAATATGGGGTCAATGTTTTATTGAAAAGAAAACTCTTTTTGTGGTTTCCTTGTTCCCTAAAAATAAGGTGGCGACTCCTAGTTTTTTACAAACTCTTATCCTTTTTCAAAAACCCAATCTTGAGTGGATAATAGAGAATGATAAATCGAGACTGATAAACATCATCCACAATCCACTCAAACCTCAAAGTGAACGAGAGGCTTCCCGATCCCTCGGGATATTTAGCTAGGTTAGCTGGTTCACAGATTGGCGACTCCGCTGGGGATATCGAGGGCTAAACTCTAATTAATTATTTTTGGGCTTTTCAATTTCTTAATTAATAAAATCAACCACTGGCATTTGCATGACTGTTTGACTTTGATTTCTGCATTGTGTGCGCATTGACTCCGCATGTTTAGGACGTTGTATGCTAAAGCCAACGATGAGCCTAGCCCTGGGCTCAGTCTCTTTGATTCTTGGGTTCCATGTATGCGAAAGCCATCACTCTTCTTGCCAAGTACCCTCGGGTATATCAAACGGACCAATCACGTAATGTCGGACCCACGTGGCATTCCTGATGTCACATGTGGTTAGGTATATCAATTCGACCAAGCGAGTAAGGACACTCAGCCTACCCTTTGCATTAGTCCATATAGACTGTCTCTTTAGGACACATACCCTACATCACTTTTCACATGCTATTGTAATGTTATGCTGCCGTATTGACCCCCCGGTTTTGTCCAAGCCTTGATTGTGAAGTGTATAGAACCACTAGGACATGGGATTATAGGTCTAGACCTTATGAAATGCCCTAAACTCTTAAGGGAAGTGTCTCCAAAGAGTTAAGGTACTTGATGAAGGCTTAGTACCCTACATATCCTTGGACTTTGGCCCGTGGTAGTGTTATGCTATCCGAATAGTGATGTCCGTTTATAGGCCTTAGGTGAGTTTGAAGTGTGGGCTTTAGGCCCATACTCTTTGGATGGAAGGTATATGCCTGCAATAATATTGGGATGTGAGTTTAGGAGTTTTTGATGAGATTTTTGTTGGGGCTTTAGGCCCATCTTCATAGGATAGAATGCGAGAGTGTTTGAGGTGAGATTGGTGTGTGGGCTTTCAGCCTATGCTTTTAGACCGTTTGTCCATTTAGGGGCCTTGTAAATTGAAAGTGAGATTTGTGTGGGCTTTAGGTCCATGGTCTAGAGTAGGATCCTTAGGCCTACACCTTCGATGAATACTCTTAACCTATAAGGAAAGTGTCCTAAAGGTTGGGGTAGTTGCCAAAGGTATAGTCCTTATCCCTTCTTTGTTCCTGGGCTCGGGCCCATTGTAGTGTTTTGCTACCGAGTTGTTGTGCCCGTTTGTGAGCCTTATGGTTAGGAAGTTATATTTGTGTGGGCCTTAAGCCCATGATCTCGAAAGTTTAGTGGTCCTTGACCATTATTCATCTTTGTTTGGAGTACTCGTCAGAAGTATAGTCCCTATACCCTTCTGCTCTCCACTTACCCCGATGGTAGGGTTATGCTGCCGAAATTTTCCTCAATTGCCCTTATATGTTTGAGCAAGATAAGTATAGAACCCTTAGATTGTAGGGCAATTAGGTCTATTCCTCTTTTGTTACCTTTGAGAAAGTCTCCTACGAGATTAAAGTGTCAATCAGGGGTTTGCCCCATTGCCTGTGGGCCTTGGCCCATTGTAGCGTTATGCTACCAAATGATCCCCATATGCCTTTGGGCCTTAGAGGTAGAAAGTGAGATTTGCACGGGCTTTAAGCCCAGGCTCTATAGGTCTGTTCATTCTAAGTGTCTTTACTAGGGGTTTCTTTCCCTAAGATTCCCTAGTCTACCTCACGTGCTTTTGGTGTGAACCTTAATCCTTTTCAAAGGAATGTCCTAGAAAGTAGGGGTTTTGCGAGTTTTGTGAAATATCATTCTTTTTCAAAAAGCAATCATGGGGCTTTAAATTGATTTCAAAATTTTCTTTTCTTTTAGAGCATTCTGGCTTGGATCGTTGACTCTAGTGGGCTTGAGTTAAGTGTTGATTCATCTATTGATTCCGATATGGCTAACAACGACGAGTTTTCCCCTACTGCTGCTGCCATAATCATGTCATCCAAAGAAAGAATAGAAGTCTTAGCTCAAATGGCCGAAGATTTCCTAACCCTAAAAGCAACCCAAGATCTATCTGAAAAGAATGGGGCTGAAATAGGAGAATCATCCCTTAAGCCTAAGCCCATCTTTGAATCCATTAAGCCTATGGACCTGGATGAGAACCCTCTACCCAAAAATCTTTCATACCTCGCTGAAGAGCCCATTCTCCTGAATAGTAGGATTGAAGCCCTGGAAAAAGCCCTTAAAGGATTCCGAAGGTCTGATGACTTGATGGACATGACCTCACTCTCCTTGTTCCCGAAAGCTCACTTACCCAGCCACTTCAGGATGCCAGAATTGGAAAAGTTTGATGGGATGGGTTGTCTAAGATCCATTTGAAGATGTATGTGAGAGCTATGCATTCCCGCGGGGCCGATGATGAGCTACTAGCCCAAATATTTCATGAGTCGCTTGCCGGATCTGCTTTGAAATGGTTCTTACATTTGGATGAGTCTAAGATAAAGATGTGGGAGGACGTTTGCATTGAGTTTATTAGCCACTACCAGTACAATACAGAAATTGATGTCACTCGTCGTGATTTGGAAACAACCATGCAAGAACTCTATGAGACCTTATCAGCTTTTATTATGAGGTGGAGGGCTAAGGCCTCTCAGATAATCAACCGACCAACAGATGAAGAACAAATCCAAATGGTACTCAAAAGTTTGTTACCCGTCTATCACAAGTATCTCTTTGCACAATATTTTCCCAATTTCAAAGCTCTTGTCGGGGCTGGAATCCAAGTCGAAGACGCTCTTGCTAAAGGATCCATCGAAGTCGAACAATCTCTTAAAAGACAACGAACCATTTTCGAGGAAGAGTCAAGTGATGAAGTCAATACCATTATCCCACCCACACTGCCTTCCAATGGAAAAAATCCACCTCGCCAATTTGCTGATTTCCACATGTCGTTGGATCAAATCCTCGAGATATTGAAAGATCAAAACCTTTTGCAACCCCTCGAGCCAAGGCCTCTCCCTAAGTCCATACCTAAGTCTTTCAATGAAGATGAATACTGCAATTTTCATCAATACCCAGGCCATTCGACCAACCAGTGCTTCCGCTTTCGCCATGAAATTCAAGATCTGATTGACCACGGAGTCGTCTCTTTGCCCAATTTCTCCGATCATTAGCTTGAGCCCACCACCACACCCCTTTCCAATGGATCCCTTGATGGAGAACCTTAGTGAGGGCCCATGAAAGATGAAGAGCAGTTTCTGCTGAGTAGTAGCTTATAAGATTTTGTTTGTGCTTTCTTTGAGTAGTGTAGTATTTCGGTTTTCATTTTCAATAATAAATGTTTCCCTAGCCCGCTTGTGGGACTAGGGTGATCCGTTGTTTAAGATTTCTTTGTTTTGTCATTTCCCATCGAGTTCAAAAAAAAAAAAAACATTTTCTTTTGCATCTTCTTTGCATTGTCTTCCTCTGTGGATGTTTATGGCATGGATATAAATCTTAAGAAAAAAGTTTCTCTGGAGCTCGTTGAGCAAAGGAATATGGGACAATCAACCTACATGAATTAATTGGAATCAATTGATTTAGGGACAAATGACTTGTCTAAGATAATTAAGATTGGGCCAATAATGTCACAAGAAAAAAAGAAATCAATCGGGCATCATGCTTAAAACAAACTTGTGAAACTTTTAAGTTTAGAGACAATATGCCCTGTGATGACATCGATATGGTGTAACCTCGTCCTCATTAGTTCTGAAGATAGATCAAGAAAAAGTCAAGAAAGATGAAGCTGAAGAGATGAAATATGATAGATTAGTAACTAGGGGCTGATTCTTCCCAAATTGAATCAACCCATAGTACTCGGGAAAGATCACGACGATTTGGAAGAGGTTTTAATAGAAAAGATTAAATCATGCGATGAAGATTCAATGGTGGGGCTCCTCCCAAAGAATGGGGCTTCCAAAAAAAAATAATAAAAAAAATTAAAAAAAAAAAGAAAGTAGAAATGATTGGCATTCGAAGTCACTCAAGAAAAAAAAATATGGTACACCGGGGCTTAGAAAAAGAAGAGGAGTTAGTACCAAGAAGAGAATTCGAATCAAGATGTGAAGTCTGTACACCATTAATCGAGCGCTATCAAGCGGGGCTATTTGTCTTTAGATTTAAAAGAGGATTAAGTTTGCTCATCTCATCCATTTAGAAAAAGAAAAAAGAAGAAAAGAAAAAATAAAAAGCCTGCTAGGTAGAAAACCTGAAAGGGCTACCTAGGCAAAAGTTAGGGCATTCAAAAAAAAAAAAATTTAAATCAAGCTCGCTAAGTGGAAAACCTGAAAAGGCTGCTTAGGCAAAAGTTAGAGCAAACAAAAGAGAAAGGAAAGTGTTTTGAACTACGAGGACCTGATTCTCCACAAACATCAAACAACTTGTCACAGTTTCTTCAAAATAGACATCAAAGTGGAGATACGTAGGTAGCCCATAAAGTTACATTGGGTGCGGTCCAATTCTTGTGAAAACATTAAGTGTTGAGTTCAAAATTAATTTATCATGAGCAATTAGTTTGAAACTAAATAAATTGAAGACATTTAATTCATATGGGTAAATAATATCTTGAAATTTATGGACATGCCATTAACATCCTGCTGCTTCTTTGTTTTATTTTTTTAGTTTATTTTATTTTGCCATTTTGGGAGGTTTTTCACTTCCTAAAACTTCTTGTGTAGCTTTCTTCTAGGTATTACTTTTTGAAAAGTTCTACCTTCGTGAGGATTTTTATGTCCTAATGTTTTGTGCTTTCTTTAAATCTCGAAATCTAGTGATATTTGGTGGAATTGGTAAAATCATTTGACATGAGCCTAGCTAAGAATCTCTAACAAGGCCTATTGCCCGAGCCTTTCTCGAATCCTTTTTGAACCCTCTAACCATATGGTTGAACCCGTTTGGAATACCCCTTACCCATTGTTGAATATTCATTGGTTTTGACAATCCCATCCATTTAATCAAAATACATAAGCCGGTTTGCTTGACCATCCAGAATGAAAGACTTCATGGAGAAAATAAAGAGATTTAGTGAACCATAAAAAACTCTTGAGAAGACGTGCATGATGTATTTCGGGTTGATTTCGAGATGAAAGTGCGAGTGATATTTGAGAAAGGGATGCATATCATTACGTTTAAAGAAGATACATAAGGTTATGAACCCTAAAGGATGTAGCCATCAGAATCAGAGTTGATATTGACTTTACGTCCAACTTTGCGATCAAAGGATTCAAGCCGAAGTGCTTAAACATAATCTTCATACTTCAGTTTTTATAAACTTTTCTCAAAAAATGCTTTTGAAAGCCCTCTTGGTCGTTTTTGAAAATGAGTGATATTTGTGAACTACTTGTGTCGTTCCCCCTCTCTTCAAAGGTACTTTTACAGTATCTGCATTAGAAGGTTCTTAAGTTGGGCTTCCTTGCCATAGGTACCCTAGTGTTGAAGTTAGGTTTCCTTGTCATAGGTACCCTGGTGTCGAGGTTCGGCTTCCTTGTCATAGGTATCCTGGTGTCGAGGTTAGGCTTCCTTGTCATAGGCATCCTTGTGTTGAAGTAAGGCTGGAATATGAGTGTTGATTGATTGAAAAAAAAAGAAAGAATTGATATTGATAAGTTAGAATAACTTTCAAAGGATGGAATTATTGACATATGAAATTAATGTATAGAATTATGGGTTTGAAACTTACACTAAGTGTAACACTTGTGTTGAAAATGAAAGTGTAACATATAGTGATGCTGAAGACTATCATTGTATGTATTAATGATTTAATGTCTTGAAAGTTTAAAAAAACTTAGCACTATTGATGCTTTTGAATCCCTTTGTCATAAGGAATGTAATTGAAAAGAAAATCCCAAGGAAATGAGTTTTGAAAATACTTTATCAAAAACCTTGAATGTATACTTAGTTGAAATTGATTTTTTGAATAAAACTTTCTTAGTAGCATGTAAATATCACTAAACAGAACAAGTGTTTTTTTTGAAAAAAAATACTAAGTGTTACTTTTTTGAGATTTTTATCAAACATGTGATATTCACACATTTGAAATAAGTTTTGAAAACTTGCCGTGATATGATGAAATCATTTTAGAAAATTATCAAAGTCAATGGAATCATGACATGAAAATTTGCTTTTTAAAAGTGGAATTTTTCATTCCATAGAATTTGGTCGAATACTTGGTGTGCATACATTTTAAATGTGTTTTGAAAACTTGTCATGACATGTGAAACATATTTGAATCATGACATGAGAAATTGGATTTGAAAAATCAAAATTTTGTTTTCTTGGGAAATTTTATCAAATACTTGATGGGCATCATTTTAAGCTTGTAAAGCAAGAGAATGGAGCACCCAAACTCTTCCAAATATATTCCTCATAAAGGGGAATGATCAACCAAAACTCGTAGAGTAGATTTTGAGCTAAGAATACCATAGAATTTGGGGATAGAAGATAGGAGTATGAGTTTACCTCTTGTCGTGAATGGGAAGATAGAAAAGACGAGCTTGAAGCTCCAACAATATTCTTGAGTCAGTTTCGTAATCCAGAAAACCTTGTATTGGTTAGGTGTTTAGAGAGTGCATACCGCTTGTTAGTCAGGAATTTGAAGATATGATGGAGAGTTGTAAAGATTTGGAAAATGGGTGTAAATCCCAAATGCAATGATCAAGAGATGAATCCTAGTTTTGATCTAAGGATTGATGTGTAGAATATCTTAGAGAGTAATTGGAAGTAGTCTGAATAGATGAAAGCCAATCTGAATTGATGAGACAAAGTGGATGAAATTCACATGGTTGATATTGATGATAGTTTTCAAGAGAATGGTATGAGAAGATGATTTGATGCGTAGATGAGAAATAAGAAGAGGTTGGTGTATGAAAAGTGAGAATTGAGTAATTGTGAATAGGAAAGTTGACATGAAATGATAAATTTTTGGTTGAAATCATGAGATATGAAAATGGATGATATATGAGCAAGGTTTGTGATCATGAAATGATTATAAATACAAGTGAAGTGATGAGGTTGTAAAGCCCATGAAGAGATTGTGAAGGTGAGTGAGCCCATGAAGGGTGGCTAATTAGAAAAGCCCATTTTGGAGGCCCAAATCCATAAGATTTTGTGAAATGCATGAGGTATTGATGAAGTACACATGAAATGTATATAAGAATGATATCAAGTAATGTGGATGATGTTAAGATATGATATGTTAGCAAGTTTGAAGATGATTGGAAATGAAATTTCCAAAAGGATTGAAAATCCTTGAGATAACTAAAAATGAAATTTCTAGGATGAGTCGAAGACTCCCAAGTTTTAAGATGATTGGAAATGAAATTTCCAAAAGGATTGAAAATCCTTGAAATAACTAGAAATGAAATTTCTAGGGTGAGTCGAAGACTCCCAAGTTATAAGATGATTGGAAATGAAATTTCCAAAAGGATTGAAAATCCTTGAGATAACTAGAAATGAAATTTCTAGGGTGAGTCGAAGACTCCCAAGTTATAAGATGATTGGAAATGAAATTTCCAAAAGGATTGAAAATTCTTGAGATAACTAGAAATGAAATTTCTAGGGTGAGTCGAAGACTCCCAAGTTTTAAGATGATTGGAAATGAAATTTCCAAAAGGATTGAAAATCATTGAAATAACTAGAAATGAAATTTCTAAGGCAAGTCGAAGACTCCCAAGTTTTAAGATAATTGGAAATGAAATTTCCAAAATGATTGAAAATCCTTGAGATAACTAGAAATGAAATTTCTAGGGTGAGTCGAAGACTCCCAAGTTTTAAGATGATTGAAAATGAAATTTCCAAAAGGATTGAAAATCCTTGAGATAACTAAAAATGAAATTTCCAAAAGGATTGAAAATCCTTGAAATAACTAGAAATGAAATTTCTAGGGCGAGTCAATTGGAAATGAAATTTCCAAAAGGATTGAAAATCCTTGAGATAACTAGAAGTGAGACTTCTAGGAAGAAAGAATTTGAAGCGAAGCTTTCAAGATGATTTTGATGGTTGACGTAAGTAATTGGTTCGATTATCCCTCTTTTGTCGTGGCAAAAATGGGATGTCATTTTATTTCGTTGATATTCAATGGCGAAGCCATGAACATCAACGAGGGGCTACTGTAGACATCCATTTTTGACCATGGGTATGGTCATTAATGGTTGCCTGTGATTAGAGGTGGAATAGGGTGTTAAAACCCAAAGTTCCCAGTTTCACACTAGTGAGTAGTTAGGTAGAGGTCATTATTGCATGTAGGTTTTTAGGTCAGATTGAGTCGGTTCTTTTTGCATTTAGTTTTTAGAGAGTCTAGGAACATCCCTGTAAAATTTTATGGCATTCTGAGCCAGACTTGATAGAAAATAACGTCTTTTGTGACTTTAAGGGCAGTACTGTCCTTTGAATCACAAAAGCTCTGAATGACAGTCGATCTTGTCCTGAATGGTCTCGAGGCTTTGGCATGGATATTTAGGGTGTGTTTGGTAGCTAAGTTGATTAGTGGCATGGTCTATTGAGCCTCCCGGCTCATGATTGGCCCTCAAGGCTCAAAAGGCCCTTTCGAGCTCGAATTAGGGTTTCGACTGGGAACGACCGGGATTCGATCTTTTTCTCCAACCAAAGCCTTCAAAGGCTTCAAAACACTTTGTTAAAACATTTTAAAACTTGTTTCGAGAAGAAGAAATGGTTTCAAGAGCGATTGGTTAGCAGATTTCAAAACCCTAATTTGGGCCCGGCAGGCCCTAAACAGCTAATCGGTCAACTTTTCCCTAAAACTTTGACTTTAGTCAATGCATTTTCACTTCAAACACTTCTTAAAACATGTAGAATCGAATCACGATCGTTTTGGCGCTTGAATCATCGAATTTGGACTTAAAACGGGCCCGAAAAGTCGAAAATAGCCGAGATGGGTCGATAGAGGCCCAAAATGGGGCAAAATTGGGTGTCAGCATAGATGACCATCCCTCCCCGGATGATTGGTCATCCTAGGGTGGACGGTCATCGATGCCCTCACCCAGTAACTGCTAAAAATCAGTCTTTTACCTGCTGGGGACTCTTCCAAGCCTTGCCATGTGGCTAGTTCGGTCTTAGGGACTCTAGGATGAGTTGGGAGACCTTGGAAGACTAGTTTAGGACCCTTGGATCACTTCTTAGGGTTTTAATGACAACCATTGATCAATTTGAAGCCTTTTTCTATAAATACATCACTTATGAATAGGTTTAAGGGGAGCCTAATGCATTATAAGACATTAGGAGTCTATAGAGCTGCAGCCAACATTAGCCACGGAATTGGAGGCCATTGAAGGTTAAAGAAGAAGGCTAGGAGGAAGGAAAAAGAAGGCTAAAGGTTAGTTTGAGTGCATCATTGTGTTTAGAATTGAGTCTTGTGTAACATAGTTAGGATTTAGAATTTTCTGGGTTGTTTTTTGTATATTGTAGAATGTAGGCTTTCATTCCTTTATTTTCATGCATGATTTAGGTTGAGAATATAGACTTTAATCATGTATGATAAGTTAGGGTTGAATGTTTTTATGTTCATGCAATGTTTAACATGTTTATAGTCCTTTTTCTTTGTTGTTTTGCATGATTGAGAACTTTGGGCTAAGTCTAGTGTTGAGTTAGAGTCTTTGATATATTATGATCATTGTTTAATTGTTAGGAGTATCCTTATGAGCTTACTTCATGTTTAGAATGCATACTAGGGGTTGGTTCATAGATATGATTTTCTTTTTTAGTAGAGATGCATGTGCATAAGAAAGTTTGAGTCTTTTGAGTCAATAAGTTGTTGTTAGGATGTTAGAAGTAGTTTAGGCATTGTATATCAAGTTTAATTTTGTTCTTGCTTTATTTCAATTAATTTTATCATATGGGGTGCATTGGAATGATTGATGTATGAATTGTGTTCGAGGGAACAAGCGAAGGTAAGTTCCTTCCCTTATGATAAATTTAATGTTTTGAGCATGAATATGTGACTTTTTCTTGATTGATTTTCATAAGTATTTTAGTCTATTATGTTAGTATGCATGCTAGGATTTTTATTTGGTATTTTATGTGGATTTAGAATGATTTTCAAGCCATTTTAAGTAGGTATTCAAATCTGTCCATATTTGAATACATGCTTTAAATGGACTTTTTTTTATCATTTTTAAGCCACATTTTGCATTGTTTTACATATAGTAATGATAGCATATCATGTAGGATTGCATCTTAGCTCATGTTCACATTTTTTTTCTTTGTTATTTTCATGGGTTTTAATTTATTTTTAGAGATACATTCAAATCTGTCCATGGATTGAAAGTAACTTTAAAGTAAGTTAAGAACCATTTTTAGGGTCAAATCCAACTTAGAAATATGCCTAGGTTCACATAGTTTGATTAGATTGCATTTATGGTCATTTTTCATGCGTTGCTAGCATTGTTTGTCACATCTTTTACTTATTTTATTTAAATTCCAGCAAGCATGCATTTAGTATTTTAGGTGTTTAGACTAACCTAGGATTAGTTAGAGACCCTAGGATTAGGGGGGTCACTTGACCTCACCTAGGATTCCCCTTTGTTGTAAGAATTACATTAGATTTAGGATTCTAGTGAGTTTAGGATCCTATTTTCGAGAGGATTTTCAAAACTAGTGTCTTACTAAAATTAATCCATCATTAAATGAATCCCAATGAAATTGGAACTCTTTAAATTGACTTGGAATGAAATTCCACCTTTTGAAAGGATTTAATTCGGGATAGAATTCTCATTTTGAAAAGAGTTGTGACTGGATAAGAATTGTGATTTAAAAAGAATTTTAACTTCATTGGGAATCTATTAATTGATGAATTATTTTCTAAAAAAGAATTTAAAAATGATAAAAACTCTCGAAGATAGAGTCTCGGATAAGATAGAATGCTAATGATAGTGTAGTTCATTACAATAGGAGAATCCTAGGGTAATCGAACTACGTGGACTTTGATCTTTATCAAGCAATTGGTAAGGACGTAGGCTGTCAATAGGGCGCAAGTCCAATCTTAGGTTGACTACGAGTCTCCGAAGATCCTTAGGACTGTGTATACTTTTGTACTATCTATTATTATTATTCATATTTTGTGGTTGATTAGATAAATAGCATTGTTGTGATAAGATTTTGATAAAGCCCAAACTTAGTTAAGAGACCTTTAATTAGGGTGAGGTGGGTGCCTACAAGGAGTTCCTTGGAACCTTCTCACTTCGTAACCTAGCCCCCGAATCCAACTTTGATTCGAAGACTATGCTTTTCCAAAATACGGGGTCAATGTTTTATTGAAAATAAAACTCTTTTTGTGGTTTCCTTGTTCCCTAAAAATAAGGTGGCGACTCCCAGTTTTTTTTATAAACTCTTATCCTTTTTCAAAAACCCAATCTTGAGTGGATAATAGAGAAGGATAAAAGTGGATAATAGAGAAGGATAAATCGAGACGAATAAACATCATCCACAATCCACTCAAACCTCAAAGTGAACGAGAGGCCTTCCAATCCCTCGGGATATTTAAGTGGGTGGCTGGTTCACAACATTGTGTTTGCAGGGCATTATTATGTACATTGCAAGAACATCCATCTTCTACCTAGCTACAAGCATTAACAAAGGGCTTTAAATTCGAGTCAAGCAAGATATTTCACAGGAAAAAAGGCTGATATACAGACAACCTAAATAGCCACAAAAATATATGATGTTGTGGCACACAACTTATTGATAACTTGATAAGAAGGGGCCGAAATTACAAAACTGAATGATGGCCCTTGTGGGCCTAAAAGATGATCCCATGGATGATCTAGACTGGGAATTGCGAACTGGACTTTGAGTTTTTGGCTGCTTCCTTTGTAGAACTTATATAATTATTGTTACCTATCCGTTTTGTGATAAATAATTGCAAGATTCATAGCAGTAGCAAGAATGTTAGAGGAAAAAGTGCTCTAAATTGGTAAACCCTTGAAAGTTGTAAAATTATTGAGCTGGATATCGCAGTAAAAGCCTATATGTTATTTTACCTGTTTATTATAATTTAATGTAAGTGGGGGTTGTAAAATTAGTCCAAACTCATTTACCCGCCCAAACCCATTTAGTAGTAATGGGTATGGGTTGGTACATTTTAATAAATGTGTCATAATTGGGCTACCCAATTAAACCCATTTATATGATTTTTGTTCTCAGGTTTGGGACATATACCCATTTAACTAGTACCGTGTCTCAACACATGCCCATATATCATGGGTCGACCCGACCCACTAGCCCATATATTATGGGTCGACCTGTTTGTGTGTGTGTGTATGTTTTTTTTTTTTTACACGCCAACAAAAAAAATTAAAATAAAATAAAATTGCTTCATTTAACAACAAAATTTAATATGTCATATATATACAAATCTCATTTGAGATCTCTCTTCAATCTTCATGTGTCGAGCCGACCCACCAACCCATATATAATGGGTCGACCCGTTTTTTTCTTTTTTTTTAATGAATAAATATACATGCTAACAAAATAAATAAAATTGCCGCATTTAACATGTCATATTTAAATTTTCAACAAAAACTGCGTTCTTACAGTTATTTAAAATGTCACAATTTTGCAGTCAGTTTTTTCAAAAACCAACCATTGAATCATCCTGATTTTTGGTAGGCATGACATTCATAAGATGAGTATTTTATCCAATGATCAATTTTTTAAAATATATTCTGCAACTGACCCTACAGAAGCACAGAATGCCAAAATATATAAAACTGAAGGTTTTTTTTTTACTTGCCCACATGATTTTCTTTTTGGCCAAATGTTACATATTTTCACAGTGACATTTTTCAAAAACCAACCATCGGATCACTGTGAGTTTTTGCAAGCATGACATATGGAAGAGGAGCATCTAATCCAACAGTCAGTTTTACGAACTGTCATGCCTGCAAAAACTCATAGTGATGCACATCTTCTGTATGTCATGCCCGCAAAAACTCACAGATCCGAAGGTTGGTTTTTGAAAAAACTAATTGCAAAATTGTGACATTTTGAATAACTATAAGAACACAGTTTTTGTTGAGAATTTTAAATATGACATATTAAATTTTGTTGTTGAATGTGACAATTTTATTTTATTCTGTTGGCATGTATATGTGTTTTTTTTTATAACAAAAAAAAAAGGGTCGACCTATTATATATGAGTTGGTGGGTCAGCTTGACACATGAAGAGAGATCTCGAACGAGATTTGTATATATATGACATGTTAAATTTTGTTGTTAAATGCGGAAATTTTATTTTATTTTGAGTTTTTTTGTTGGCATGTATTTGCTTTTAAAAAAAAGGGGCCAACCCATGATATATGGATTGGTAGGTCAGGTCGGGTCAACCCATGATAAATAGGCATGGGTCTAAATGTGTCAAGACATGGTACTAGTTAAATGTGTCATAAATGGGTCATGTACATTTTGTGGCCCAACCCATTTAGACCCAACCCAAACCCACCCCGTTTTCCACCCCTACTTGGAAGGAAAAACGTCCATGAGTTTAAAGTTTTTGAACATGAGATTCAATTTCATAACATGAGGTTGTTGAGATTTTCATATTTCTATGTTTATTGGTTGTGTTAAAAAAATCATTGAAGGGACTCATATGAGACGAAACCAGGATTTTGGTTCCGGGGGCTAAATTGTTTTTTTCTTATTAAATCTAATAATGTAGGTGGCCCTAAAGAGTGATCGTGCAATGTATGAGAAACATAGAGACTAAGGGCCTATTTGTATATTAGTTTTTCTTAAAATAAATTTTGGAACTTAAAATTCCACTTGATATAAGAGGTAGTACGATAATCACTTTTGGACAACTTGAGGGATTATAGGATGAATGGCAAAATTTTCCTACTAAAAGTGATCGTGGCAAAAGTTAGGAGGCCCCAACTTTTTCCAAAATCATTTCTAAAGTGAAATTTTTGACATGTGAAGACATAATTTCATAGAGAAATGTGAAAAAATAGTTCGCCAAAAGTGATTTTAGAAAAAGCTAACTCAAAAGGGCCCTGAGATTGAGAGAAAAAGGAAGAGAGAGAAGAGAAAAAGAGGGTTAGGGTTTGTTTAATTGGATTTTGGATTGGGCTACTTATTTGGGTTGGGGGATGGGCTAATTTGAACTACTGATATGGGTTCCAATCTATTTGTCATTGGACTTATAGTAGTAAAAATTGGGCTTATAGTAGTAAAAATTGGGCTTCAAGGCATGGTTAACTAGGCTACCCATACTCTTGGGGGGGCCATTTGGTTTTCTTGTTATTTTATATATATAGAGTCCCGATCTAGTAACTAAATGCTGACTTTTGTGAAAGTTAGCATAAACTCATAGGGAATTATGTGATGCATATTTTGAAAAATCGACCGTTGGATTAGATACCCTTGTTAAGGATGTTATGTCTACCAAAAATAACAGTGATCCAATGTAGGCATCTCAAAATACAATCTGTGAAAAATTATGACCGCTGAAAACAATTACAATTTTTCTCAGTGACATATCTAAGAAATTGACTGTTGGATCACTATGATTTTTAGCATGCGTAACATACATATGTATAGTACCTAATTCAACGGTCAATTTTTCAAAATATACATCCCACAATCACCTATGAGCTTTAGGCTGACTTTCACGAAAGTCAGCATGTGCTGATAGGATATGTATATATACTACTTATAAGGGTGATTCTATTGCCAACCACCCATATTGCTAATGGCACCCACTTGCTATCTATGCCTACCATTAAAATTTTAAAATATAACTTTTGCTACCTACACCCTCTGTAATACCCAAACTAATTCCAACTCAACTAACCCTTACAAATAAGTTTCTTTTTACACCCACCTAATACCAAAAAGACCCAAATATTTTTTTTTCCCATCCAAAGAGGAGCTTGTTTTCTTCACTCAACGAAGAGCGTGGTCCAAAGGAACTTATTTTCTTCACTCCATGGAGAGAAAGTAGGACAATAATTTTGTAATATGTTCTAACTTACTGTGTTATTATAATATATTCGGCTGGCGAATGTTGAACATAGAATGATAATCTTGTGATAACCCAGAAATTTTTTGCATTTTATTATTTTAAATGTTGGGGTATTTTTGTAAAATTGAGAAGTTATGTGGTAGTTTTTATAAAATTAAGAAGTTGTGGGGTCGCTTTTATAAAATTTATAAACATTTGGATCAAGTTGCGATTAAAAGAAATCAATTTCTCAAAAGTCCAACAAACCATTCGGCAGGTTGGTTCGGCATCGGAGACTTTCCAAATGCCGACGAATCGACCTCCGTGATTTTTGTCTGATTTGAGGATGAAAATTTCTTCAAATCAAATTCCTAACATATCCCAAATTTTTCCTTGTCTTCTCATTTCTGCACATTCAATTTTGAAGGAGCAGAGTATGGGAAGGTAACTGCAGCAAGCTTTTACAATGTGAGTCTTGCATACTTCAAATGTATTTCATTTTCTCTTGTATTTCATGTTTAATTTTATGGGTCGTGACTTTGGGCTAGGTCACAACAAAAGTTGGACAAGACATCATTTGACAATGGAAATAAGGAATGATTGAGAAATAATGGGGCCATTCGCATTAGGGCACAAGTTACCGATAACAATGGCGATATTTCTCATTTTCCAAACGTGCACTACTACAAAAAATCCCTACGAATACGGTTTTAAACCGTTTTCAAAACCTTTTGAACACGGTTCTGGAACCGTCCTTAAGGTGTGTGTTTTCATAAGGTAGTACCCCTTCGAATACGGTTTTGGACCGTTTTCATTTTTATGCATATGAACACGGTTTAAAACTGCTTTCAAATATGTCACGTACAAAAATGGACCGGCCCGGCCGATCGGACCGGTGAACCGGACTCCTCACCTGTCTGGGTTGATTATTGGACTGGATAAGGAAGTGAACCGCCTTGAACCGGTGTGAACCGGCTGGTCTGACCAGTTGAACCGGTCAATTAATAATTCAATCTTTTTTAATGAAAGTTGCATTCCTTGAGGTTTGAACTCCTAACCTCTTAGAAAGATGATAGAAGCCTTTACCACTAGGCTATGCTTTACTTATTTTTATTATAATGCAGTATATAAAATATAACCTTATTACATTCATATACTTGTAAAAATCTCAAATATATTTAAAATAATATATATTTTATAATTAAGCGGTCCAACCGTTGACCCGGTGGTTGAACCAATGACCCGACCACCCGCCTCTTGTCCGGATCGATGTCCGGTCCGATTCTGATAACTATGCTCTCAGTTTATAGTAACAATATATGATGCGTACTGCCATAATTATCATACCCGACCATAATTATCAGACCTGGCTAGCGCAGCAAAGGGTGTGGGTCACCAGTTGAATCATTTGGTTAACGATTGGACATTAAATTTTATAAATGTATTATATATATATATATATATATATATATATATATATATATATATATAT
>JAESVK010000975.1:487880-508770 GCA_017140935.1 Hamamelis virginiana
ATATATATATATATATATATATATATATATATATATATATATATATAAACTAAAATACTTTAACTTTAATTTTCTTTTAAATACTTAACACCAACCAAAAATTGGATTAGTGGTAAAATGTAATAGCATAATTAATTATTTTAACACATGGTTCAGTGTTCGAACTATGAGAATAGCATTCACAATTTATATAAAATAATATTTTATAGTTTATGTGAGAAAACAGAAAAACCGTTTTCTTTGGTTTCTTTTTAAAACTGTTTCCAAAACCGTCTTAATAATATGTCCATCAAAGACGGTCACAAAATAACCGTTGTTAAATATTACTAAACTAAAACAGTTTTGAAAACCGTTTTCTTTGATTTCTTTCTAAAACGGTTTCCAAAACCGTTTTCTATTTACCGTTTTCTTTGCATCTTTTTGTAGTAGTGGTGGGATCACCGGTGGGAAAGAGTGGATCAAGGGATGACAGACCGGAAAAAGGAAACCAATAGAGTTATAGGAATCATGATTCGACTTAATATAAGAATCTCATTAGTTCGAACATGGAAATTTCCTTATGCGTGTCAGAGAATGGTGAAACACGGCGATTATCACGGGATTTTGATATGCAATTGGTCAATAATCCGGTGTTGCCTGATGTGGAGGTCAAAAAATGAACATAATTGTTAGAGGTATGCCCTAAAACCAATCCTAAAGGGCATAACAGTTTCATATTATATTAATTTGAAGGTACAACTTGTCGTGTATATTTAAATATATATATGATAAGGTCCATGAATAAATGATAAGAAAAATATGTATCTCAAGTTGTTGAGATATGGAGACTCATATTTCTCATACACATTTATTATAAATAAGTTCCTGCTTATAGGTTTATTAAAATGGACATTTAATAATCCGTTAAGAGTAGCACAGATTTAAACTAGGTCCAATGGAAGGATATGTAGTCTTTCCTATCAGTGTAGTGACACTATAGTTAATATGTTGGTGCATATTAGAGAATATGTACACTGAACATGATCTGCAAGGATATTCTTATGAAGTTTAAGTTAAAAGAATATTCTTATGTTACGTCCATTAATTTGGTAATCCTTAGACCTGAGACACCATAGCTATCTTATGCTTGAGTTGTTAGGGTTTGATAGTGTCTTGTACAGCCTTAACTTTAAGGATGTAATCGATACTCATTGGCTCTAATAAGTTATGCATGAAGATAGATGAGTAGTCAATAAGGAATCATCACTCTAATTAATATGAGAGAGAATGTCAGGGTTCGTTCACAGAGATAATTCTCAATTTGAATTCCATTGCCATGGTGATAGATGAACTATGAAAGAGTTTCATCAGGTTCATTTTATTGAGAATTATATTTTGTAGAACATATAACAAGTTGTTAAGATAGGGTTTGACTTAATAACCATGCCCAATTATCTTAACAGCGACATAAGGGGATGAAGGATTAAGTAACATGGAGGGTTCACATAGTTCTACTATTCACTCACACCTAGGGCACGTCATGACACATTGCTAGATGTCACTCATGACTAGTGAAAGCCTAATGATAAGTGTTATCATTGAGGACAAAATTGGAATTGTTCCAATTGAACCATAAATAGAAAGTTTCTATTTCGGAAACATGAGATGTCCCGGTCCACTACTAGGTTGGGGTGAACCCAATGGGTCACACAAATAAGACTCAAGAGAGCTCTTTAATTTATGAAAGGGGTAAGTTTCTAATATAAATTAACTTATAAGGTCTCTTTAATTAATAGTTAATTAGGGAGGACCAAGTTGCAAAATATTAGAAACCCTAGTATTTGTTATAAATACAAGGGGATGAGTGCATGCTAGCACTAAGCCCACTTAACCCTAAAAATAGAAGATGAGGCTATCATCACTTTCACCCATCCATGTGGCCGTAACCTAGGGAGGCTCCCTAGGGCCTTGACTTGCTTCTTCTCCCTCTCAAGCTTGCTTTGCATCAATGGTTGATCAAAAGCAAGGACTTTGAAGAGTATTGGGTTCGTGTGGATACCGTTGGAGGCTTCATACTTTTGGAGCTCAGATGCGATCGAGGTTTACAGAAAAGGCAATCATCAAGTAAGTATATTTAAAATTGTTTAAATATTGTTCTTGTATTATATTCATGGTCCAATGATTGTGTTTGAATCTTGGCATGGTTGTGATTTGAGAAATCTTATTTTATAAAAAAGTTTTATACGATGTTTTCCTTCCGCTGCGATTCTTTGATCACAACCTTTCAATAATGACTACCAATAAGATCTATGACTAAATTGGAGGATGGAATAAGGTATGTTGAAACTCCATTTAAAATCTATGTCAATGAAGATGCGATTGGTTGGTTTTCGGGGGAAACTTTATTAAAAAATAACCAGGAGGTTGATAACGGAGGGAGTATTCCTATTGATGATCTAGAAAAAAACATATGTTCCCAAACACAGGGGTGTGACAATTGGTGTTGCGAGTGAGTTGTTTGTTTGTGTTTGGAGGAGGGTAGATAGTAAAGGAAATGTGTGGTTAGTAATGGGGACATGGAGGAGTGATCGAAACTATTACAATCAGTTACTATTTTTTTAATGGGACTCAAAGCCCTTTAACTTTGCAATTTAGTTTGGGTAAGTCATCTTAGAAGGGAGCACAACCTCGAAAGAAAAAGATTGATGGGGTGAATAAGAGTGGGAATGCAAGTGCTAGTGGGAAGGAAAATAAGTATCCAGTTGTTATTGGTAGTAATAGGTGCTGGACTATTCGGGTTAATAATAAAGAAGAGGAATGGAAAGGAGGAATGCCTAAGAGGGGTAAGGTGGGAGTTGATGAGATGCATTCAACTGATTTTATGGTGGTGGAAGCCCTAAGTTATTAGATGAAGCTAAGGAGTTGGAACTATCAGGGATTGGGGAACCCCCCCAACAGTTTGTCATTTGAAGGAGGTTTGCCACCTCCATTCCCCTAATGTGGTTTTCCTTATGGAAACCAAACAGCGAAGATATAGGTTAGATAAAATCGGGAGGCAACTGAATTTTGATTTTGGTAAAGTGGTGGATACAGTGGTTATTGCGGCGCCGGGGGGGGGGGTTTATGCTTGTTGGAATAACAATGTGATACTGAATGTTCTTTCCACATGTTCATCTGGATTTATAATGATGGTTGGAGGAGGCTCTGTTGGTCAAATGTGGAAGCTTGGGTGAATTTATGCTAGTTCCAATGATAATATATGGAAGCAGTGGTGGACTGAACTTTCTAGCACTATGGAAAGGAGGGTGGGCAATGGTTAATTGTGAGGGACCTCAATGATAATGTTAGCAATGAGGAAAAGTATAGGGGACTTTGGTGTGCAGAATATCATTTCACCTGGAATAATAGGCGGTCCGACTATGCAAATGTTCGATGCAAATTGAATCCAGTAGTGGCAACCAATTATTGGAGAGGTATATTCCCTAATAATTGTGCGTATCACTTACTAGTAGTTGGATTGGAACATTGTCCCCTACTAGTCAACTATAATGTTCATCCACGAAAAACCCAAGGAGTGTTCAAGTTTGATCCGAGATGGGTGAAAAAAGAGCAGTGGTGGAGCCACTGAGGGACATTGATTTGTGGAAAAAAAAAAAAAAATTCCTACAAACATTCTTATTATAAATAAAGAAAAATAGAATTGCCCCTCTTGAAATTTTATTTTAATTCCTTTAAATTTTTGTTTTCCAAAATTTATCCCATCAAATTTATAATTCTGCTCCAACTTTTTATTAGTTGGGTTATTATTCAGTCCTGATCCTGTAATTATATCCTTACTTTAGCTAAAATAAGTATGAAACTAATATATAATTGTGGGATATATATTTTGAAAAACTGACTGTTGGATTATATATTATTTTTATGGATACCATTTATGCCAAAAATCACGGTGATCCAATGTCAACATTGTAAAATATAGACTATGAATAATTGTGACAACTGAAAAATGTCACAATTTTTTTCAGTGACATTTTTGGAAAACCAATCGTTGGATCACTGTGATTTTGGCATGTATGACATGCATAAATATAATATATAATCCAAAGGTCAGTTTTTTTAACTATGTATCCCATGATTGGCTTCTTGCTTTCTTTAGCTAAAGTAAGCATATGTTAACTGGAATCATTTCTTTCTATATATATATATCCAAAAAAAATTTCCTTTGAAGTCACTACCCTTAACCATCATTTAGTTCTTGATCAAGAGGGTACCCCCTCTGGAACACATCCGTGGCTCCGCCCCTTAAAAAGAAGATTGTGCAGCTCAAGTTTCCATGGCCTGGCAAAAAAGCTATTTGGGTTTAGAGTGGCAAAGAGTATGTGGAAATATTAAGGCATGTAGAAACAATTGGTGCGATAGAATAAACAACAGAAATTGAATGCTTTTAAACGGATTAAGGATATTCACCAACAGCTTAAGAATTGTTATAAAGGTGATGAGTTTGATGGGCATTTTGTAGGAATTTAGAAAGGGAGCTTTATATTGCCCGGAAGGATGAGGAGGAATTTTGGCGGACCAAGTGGAGGGTATAGTGGTGTAGACACCCCATTTTTTACTTATAGCATATAATTCATTATTTCATGTCCCATTGGTCTAGAATGACCAATCATTTATGGAGCATTAGGCATCAAAACCTTATTTTCATAAAATGCCATTTTTTCTTAGTTAAATAAAGGCTAATATTACACGTAGGTTTTCGAGTCGAAATAAAGTGTTTCCTTTTGCATTTAGTCTCTAGAGAGTCTAGGAGTGTCCATATCAAATTTCACATCATTCCGATCGAAGCTCGATAGGTAATGATAACTTTTGTGACTTGAGGAACAGAATGGTCCTTTCTCTCGCATAATTTCCGTTTGACCTCCGAATTCTTCCCTGTGAACCATCGGGGAAATTCGACGCAATCCACATTAGCGGAATTGAGTTTTTGAAAAAGAAAATGAGTAGCCACCTTACTTTTAAGAAGTAAGGAAACCATAAAAATATGTTTTATTTTAATCAAAACATAACAACTCTGTATTTTTGGAAAAACAAGATCAACGACCAGAGATGGATTTGGTATTGTTATTAAACCCGGACCGGACCGGCCGGTTCAACTGGTTGGACGGGGAACCGGTCCCCTCTCCGGCCGGTTTAACCCATAAAAACCCATTTTTTAAATAAACCGTTCAACCGGTCAAAAAACCGGTCAGCCCATTTTTTTTTTTTTAATTTAATTTTTTTTAAGGTGCTAAAATGACTAAAATAGTCCCAATATTTTCAAAATCTCTTAAAGCCAAGAAGGCTAAAATGGCAAATTAGTCTTAAAAAATCCCAAATAACAAAAAGAAACCAAAGCACCTAATTTAATAATACAATATTCTTATCTTGCATTTTAAAAAATATATATAATAAAGATTGATCAATAGTAATTATCAATTTTCAATTTTGATGACTGCACATAAATTCAAATATATGAATTGATTCTACAAACATTTAAAAAAATATATATTTTGAATCATTTACAGCTTTTATTCTAATAAATAAATAAATTAATAATATATTTATGATGTCACGGTTCAACCCGGCAGTTCAACCGGTTGACCCGTAACCTGGTAACTTTTTTGGTTCGATGAACGGTCCAGGTTTTAAAACAATGGGATTTGGGACTAGGTTATGTCGTGGAAAGGTTCTAAAAAACATCTTGTAGGCACCCATTTCACCCTAATTAAAGGCCTCTTATTTTACTTGGGCTATTTAAAATCCCATGCACATAACTCCTAACTAATTACTAAAATATTAAATAAAAGAAAATCAAACAAAATCCTAAAAACCTAAGATACTTAGTATCTTAGGGCGGACTTGAGCTCTATTGGTGCATACATATCTTACTACTTTCCTAGTAAGCTTCAAAGTCCACGTAGTTCGAACTAACATAGGACTCATCCTATTGTAGGGAACTATATTCATGCAAATCCTTATTTAAAGGTTTATCTTTCAATAATCCAACTCATTTAGAACTCTATTATAGAGAGACTTTGTTTTGAAAATAATTTGGTTTAAAATAGGATTTTTATCCAAAGAGAATTTAATTTTGAAAACAACTCTTTCAAAGAGTTCAATTTGATAAATAAATAAATAAATAAATAAAAAACTCTTTTTCTAAGAGTTCGATTTTGATAAAAGCACTAGAAAACATAATTTTATTTGAATAAAAACACTTTAAAACAATTTTATTTGAAAATGAAGTCTCTCAAGACTAGAACTCTAATTGAATTAAAGGAATTAGCATGAATTGTAATTCTTACAATAAAATAGTCCTATAGAGGTTAGAAACCTCTCCTAACCTAGGGTTTCTAAACTACACTTAATCCTACTTGTATCTAGAGGCTAATTCAACCTAAACTAGAGGTTAAAAGTGAACCTAAGCATGTTTCTAAGTTAATATCTAATTTTGGACAGCAACTATATTATATGAAAATATGAAAATTAAATATGCAAATGTATGCAAAAATTAAGAAAACTCTACCATAATGCTTCTAAGGGACCTAGAGTGCAATTTCTAAGTTAGAATGACCTAAAAAATGGATATAATATTAAATGTACTTAAACTTCTGTTTTAAATATTCTAATTATCCTAAAAAAATGCTAACTAAGACAATCCGATATGTTAATATGCAAACTATGTAAGAAAATATGCAACAAAAAAAAAAAAAAAAAGGTGACCTTAACGGTCTCAAAATTAACCTACAATGCAAGACAACGATCATGCTTATCAATATGAATATATTTAGAAAAATAAAGCAACATAATGATGAATAAACACAAGGGAAGTGACTTACCTCATGCAAAGCTCCCTCGTCCACAATTTATATCAAACAATCAACTTTCAAATGGAAATAAACACAAGGGAAGAGACTTACATTGCACAAATCTCCCTCGTCAACAATTGTATATCAAACCATGCATTTAATCATCTTATGCTAACTTTAATATTCTAAACATAAGCATATATAAAAAACCCTAATTTCTAACCATACTTTTATACTCTGAACAAAGCAATTACTAACATGCATGCTAAAAACAGAAAAGAAAACCTATTTTTATCATGTTAAAATAAACCATATTCATGCATACTATTCAAAACATTAAATAAGAAATCCTATCATGCTTTCTAACATGCTAACATGCACTCGCATGAAATCACATGCTTACTAACATGAAATAATACTAACATGCATACTAATCACATAAAATAATAAATCCTACCATGCACTACCTTGCAAACCCTACTATACATACTACATGCAAACTATAACACGCATTCTATCATGTTATTAACTAATCCTAACATATCTTCATGCATATCCTAATTCTAAAAGAAATGAGAAGAAGAAGAAGACTAGAATACATAAATACATAAATTAGAACCCTAGCATGCTTCTAAACTAATTAATAATTGAAAAAAAGAAGAGAGAAAAAAGAAAACTTACTTTTTTTTGCTGTTGTAATTCTTCATTTAGCCTCCTCAAGCAAGTCTCCAAAAGTTCTCCAGAATTTTCAATCTTTAAAAACCTAAGCTAATGGTCCTATTTATAGATTTTTGGCTCAGACATGAATAGCCAAGATAAAATTTAATCCTAATTATCCTAGGGCTCACATTGAGTCTTCCAAGGGTCCTAGTAATCAAATTAGGTCAAACAAAGTGAAAAAACTAGGAGAAAATACCCCAAACCGACTCAAACTTGGAGTTGTATCAAATATGGGAAATTAAGATAGTAACCATCCAAGGCTTGGACGGCCAACTGTCCATCCTTGGATGGCCAACTGTCTAGCCTAGGACAACCATCAGTTTGATTTGCTCAAAAATCCCCAATTTTCCAGGATTCCAAGTTATTTTGGGACTTCTCAACTTGGTTTGAGTGTATCTTCCTCATTTTAAATCCAAATTCAATTATTCAAAAACCAAAACTTTCAAGAATTAATCCGCGATGCTTTTAGAAGGGTTTGGGTTAAAAAATCATTGACCAAAGTTAAAGGGTTGGGTTAAACAAACCGATTTAGCCGTTATGAGTCATTTCAATTCAAATTAGGGTTTTGAAATTCACTAACCAATTGGTTTTAAATCAAAAATGCCACTTCCTGAAACATGTTCTGAAAATAATTTTGAAAATATTTGCAAGCTATGAAAACATTAATATTAGAAAAATGGGTTGACCATGGTCAAATTAAGTCAAAACCCTAGGAATAGCCCCACTATGAACCAAATCGCACTCGAACCATGTCATGCTTGAACCAATCATCTATCTAGACTCTGTACGTCCATACAAATTCAATGAAACAAACCGAGATGAATTCAGAGGTAATTCGAAAATTATGCGAGAAAAAAGACAATTCTACCCTTGAAGACGTGAATATTCTTATTACCTATCAAGCTTTGATCGGAATGACATGAAATTTGACATGGACATTCCTAGACTCTCTAAAAATATAATGCAAAATGAATCACTCAATTCTGACTCAAAAACCTAGATAAAATATTAGCCTCTATCTACCTAAAGAAAAAGAGTAATTTTGGAAACTAGGGTTTTGAGGCCGAATCCTCCAAAATCGATTGGTCTTTCTTAACCAAAATGATATGAAATGATGACTTAAATGCTTTAAGTTAAAAATGGGGTGTCTACAATCCCAGCTGTTTCATAGATTTTGTATAGGTTTTTAGAGTTTAGTTAGAAGGTTTAATAGAGTAATGGCATGTTTCGAGACTAATTTGGTTTATAATGGTCCATAAGTGGTCAATTGACTATATTTAGGGTTGTTAGGTTTATCAATTGTTATGTTGGCTAATTCGGATGTCAAAAGCCTATGTTTATGATTGGTCTCAAGCCCATAATCCCTAGAAACTCAAGATTGCAACATCAAGCGTGAGGAAATCGAATCAAATGTCAAATTCTCAAATCTCAAGCTCAAAGCTCATTCAAATGAGGTTTAGTTCCTAGGAAGGTAAGTTTGACTTAAAACCTAGGTTGATTTATTGATTATAGGTGACTTAATTTGTCCAAAGTACCTAGGAATGATCCTTGTATTCTTTTAGGTATAAAATAATTCAAACATTGATATTTTTTGAAAAATGCATACATAGGATCGATCCAGCATTTTATATAGGATCAATCCCATTTTTGGTTTGCAAAATTGGATCGATCCAAAGTTTTGTTGCAGATCGATCCTTGTAACGAAGAGGATCATATCGATCCGGCCTATGTGTTAGGATCAGGCCTATGTACTAGGATCGGTCCTATGTACTAAGATCGATCAAGGTCGTATTTTTTGCAGACCTTGTTATTTTTAGGAATTTTGAAGTTCTACTTTAGGTTAAACTCTTTGATACGTTTTTCTAAACATATTTAAGGATATTTTAATAGGGTATTCGTATTGAGTTGAAGAGATATAAAACTTTACTTGAAACCCTAGCTTCATTGAGATTTCTATGCACCCCTTCATCATTGGATCTTAGTTATAGTGCAGATGCATAAAACTTGAGCATATGATCTTATCAACTTTATTCTAGCTATGTCTACTGGATTCATGGATTCGAATTGTGCCGGTGG
This sequence comes from Hamamelis virginiana, assembly GCA_017140935.1. Classification (NCBI taxonomy): domain Eukaryota; kingdom Viridiplantae; phylum Streptophyta; class Magnoliopsida; order Saxifragales; family Hamamelidaceae; genus Hamamelis; species Hamamelis virginiana. Next base: position 497,504 of record JAESVK010000975.1, read on the forward strand.
ATCTCCAGTGGCATCGTGGACTCGGTGTGTGGAACTAGAGCTGTGGATTCGGTTGTGGAAATACTGTGAAGACTAGCGTGGACTCGTTGGTGGTTTATGCAAGATAGGGATTCTACTTAGGCTTGTGGACTAAAGCGTCGGTCTTTGTGAGTAGTATCAAGGTTCTTGTACTTGGTTCTTTTCATAGTGATTTCTAGTGTTCCCGGGGTTTTTTTTCCGTTAGGGTTTTTCTCGTAAAATCTGGTGTTCATTGCATGATTAATTTTTGTTTTGGGTAATTGTTAATTGAACACTAAATCCTGGTTTGGTAATTAAATCGATCAATATCTATCAATAGATAGTATCTCGAAATTTTAATTGGTATCAGAGCTTGGTTCACTTGTTAAGTTTAATCACTTGTTTGTGCTATTGCTTCGAGGAGATGGATTTCTTGAAAGAAAAAGGTTCAAATACTAAACCTCCACTAAGGCTCAGCGTGAGTTTCACAACTTGAAGTTTAATGGTGGTTCTTGGTCAATTCATCCTGCATGTGTTCAGTTTTATGCTTAACTAAAATGTTTTGGAAAATCGATAAGGAAAAGAGCTTTGCATGCGGGATATAAGCTGCTGGGATATTTTAGTTTTAATTTACCAGTAGTTGTGATGAGGGAGATGACCATGGCTGCCATGAAAACTTGATTCAAGCTTTGGTTTTTGATTTTTGTTTCAATTTTGAGTTTAACCTTGTTGCATGTGGGATTTATTGAGGCTATTTAGAGGCTTGAAAAGGGGCTGGACTGAGGCCACTGTGAGCTCCGGCCATGGCAGCTCCAGCCATGACAGGCCCAGCCGTGACAGAACTTGTGGCTTTTCATTTTGGAGTTTTAAAGTGTATATATATATATATATATGTGTTAAACAAGGTTTTTAAACTAATTGATTTATGATGCCATCATTCTCTTTTAATTACTGTTTTGCTTTTGATATATATATATATTTTTTTTTGAAGTGTTGAAATGGTAGCAGGTGGGTTCCTCGTGAAGAAGACAACCCCTCAATGGCCAAATTACCATATTGCCCCTACCATTATCATTTTGGCCTTTTTGATAATTTTGTACTTTGAATTTCAAACGCTTATAACTTTTGCATATGAGCTCCGATTTTCGCGTACTTTATATGTACGGAAAGCTCTCGGAGTCTAGTTTTTAAATATTAGGTTTATTTTATTAGGCAGGGACTTATGCATGTCTTTATTGGTTAAGTTTCAGATCAGGATAGTCCCGATAACTATCCCTTCGCGAGTTAGTGTGCATTTCATCAGAACACTGCTAGGAGTTTATTTGCCCAGCTAAGGTAGGATACAAACCCCTCTAACATTAATGATATATGATTTTGAAACTGCATGAAATGTTGGTTTGATCACGAACTTGAATTGTTTTTACGAATAACTATGATACAGGAACATAGTTGTTTATAAATACTTGGTGTGGTGTGTTTATATCTGTTTTCTAAACATAAATAATGGCATATGGTTTACTTACTTCGTGCCTGTTTTGAATGATGACTATGATTATCTGAAATAATGATTTGATACACATATATGCCGCTCATTGATACTTTACCTGATCGCTTTGGAGAATTTGTTTAAAATTCATATTCTTACGGTTTTATATGCCTGCTTGGCAAACATATATGTTTTCATGCTGTTAAGCATGGTTCAGGCTCGGTTGATATGCAGGGACATTACATATTTACATTCGACAGTTGGCCATACATTCTAGGCAACTGATCGGCTTCTCTCAAGAGGTTTTGACCTTATAAAGGTCGGTTTTGGCTGTCGTTGTGCCGGGGGCCCGAGAACAACGTGGTTTTGGTTGTCGTTGTACCGGAGGCTTATTAGCCTAAGAACAGCGTTCTGATTATTTTATGAGCCTGGTTTTCGAAATGATGAATATTATACTGTGTTTATAACTGATCTAAACCCACACCTTTTCTTATGTTGATTTGTGAACTGGATATAAATTGTCTATTTATAATGTTCCTTGTATCGGTATTATTATTGTTGGTTGAGATTGTATTCCTACTGGGCATTCCAAGCTCATGCTGTATTTTATGCAGCAGGTTTTCAGGTTTCTAGTAGAGGTCCAATGGTAGGAAACTCTACTCAGGTTGCATTGGGATTTGCAGTGTTCTGGGCAGTCGTGCATCGGGCAGTCTAGCTTGTATTTGAGTTATCTGTATTTCGAACTATCAGTTTATTTCCTTAGTAGCCTATATGCCAGGGATGTTGACATTAAGCTTGGTACTTTTGACTCTTTACTTGTTGTATTACTCGTACTTGGGCATGCATGCACTAGAACACATCATTTCATGTTGTTATAAATTATCCTTTCTTTATCCTGTGTATGGAAATATGAATGAGCAGTACAGGTTGTACCTACATCTTGACACGTGTCGACCTACCCGGGATGGTCGGTATAATGGTCAGGTTGGGGCGTTACAGGATTAGTACGGGCTCGCACCTTATCCTCCTCTTCTTTCTTATGAACTAACTCTTGGACCACTTTTAAGAGTGCTTCGATCTTCTCATCAGTCGTCTTTCAATTAGTTCCAATGGCGGTAGGGGTATGATCTTCGTTACTAGACATTTTTGAATCAACAGGTAGACCCTTAAACAACCGACCACTAGAATCACGACGCCAAGCCAGAATGCTGGAAAATGGAAAAGATTTGAATCAACTAAGAGCTTCCAGTGCGAAAAGGAATGAATAAGGACAATCTCACATGCTCATAAAAGTATAGGCCGAGTGCCTACACATCAATTTCATTCTCTGACATTCTATCTTATGAAAATAGGCCTAAGGCCTAAGTACGAATCTCATTCTAACAGCCCACATCTCAATCTTATGAAAATAGGCCTAGGACCTAAGTACGAATCTCATCCTCACAGCTCACACCTCACACCTCAATCTTACCACAGGCTTATATCTTCTATCCAATTTAACATGGGCCTAAAACCCACATCTCAAACTTACAGCGGATCTAAACCTTTTATCCAACGGACATGGGCCTAAAGCCCAGTCTCACATCTTATGTCTTCTCCTAAGACTCACAAATCAATACCACTATTTGGGCAACGTAACACTACCACAAGCCTAAACTCATGAACTTATAAGGTAATAGTCTTTATTAGGTACCTTGACTCTTTGAGGATACATCCCTTAAGAGTTTAGGGTATTTCATAAAGGTCTAGTACTATAGATCAAGGTCCTAATGGTTCTACACACTTAACAGTCAAGGCTCAATACAAAACCGGTGGGAAAATCCGGCACCATAATATTACAATAGTGTGTGATCAGGCGATATAGGGTATGTGTCTTAGAGACAGTCTATATGGACTGATTGCACCATATAATTTCATATTTGTATTGCATTATTCCCATCATTTTGTGCATACTTGAGCCAATTTTATATGTGAATAGATGTTTTTTTAATGTTTTCTTGCTTTTCCAAGCCTTGTAGGTAAAATGGGATAAAATGGATGTTTTTTGCATGCAAAGTGAGAGCTTCGAGTCAAGCCTTGAAAGTCTTCAAAGGTCATGGGACTTATAGGACATACTTTTGAGTGTGTCTTGATGCCACATATCAAATTTTAAAGCTAAATGTCAAGTGGTTTGGGAGATATGGGCAAATGAAGTCAAGAAGTGCAAAAGCGACCAATCGGAGTATTCTAAAAAACTGTTTTTCTCTAGATTGAATTAGACAATGAGACCACCATGGTTGGAAAGAAGACTTCGCAAGCTTCGCGTGGATATAAAGAACGTCCAAATCCGACTCTGGACGAGAGAGTTATGAGCATTTGAAGTCGGAGCATTATTTTGGCTTGGAAGTGAGAGTTTTGCTGTTGAAGAAACTATGACCAATAATGGAAATTTCATTACCGGTAATAGATGGAAGATTAAAGGGCAGTGCAGCTTATTACCGGTAATGGATTTTTCATTACCGGTAATAAAATTCCGCGAATTTTGATTTTGTTTTGTAAATTGTTTCTTTTTGCAAGGGCTTTTTAAGGCTTTTATCCCTCATGTCTTGTAACCCTAAAGGGGGTATTTAAGCATCATTTTGCAGCTCCCCCTCACCCTCCACGTAGTTATTCTCTAGTTCTCTTAGGTTAGGTTAGGATTAGCTTAGTTAGAGTAGAAATTCTGCATTTTCTTTGTTCATTTCACTTGTAAGCTTTAGTTTAGGTTATTTAATCTTTCTTTTTGGTTGTTAAACTTTGTATTTTCATTCTCAATTAATAGAATAGCATTTATGTGTATTGTTCTTGCATTTACTCCTTTGGATGGCTAGCTAAACACCTCAAGGTGGGTTCTATGGTGGATTTCCTCTCCAAACCTTAGGTAAATGATGTTTTCTCATCTCAAAAGCTTTCAATGTTTATAGAATGTTGTTTATATGCTTGCTAATCCTTTGAACCCTTGTAGTTTCATATTCATGATCATTGTATGACTTATTATGTTTGGTTATTGAGCATATATGCATATTACATGTTTGTAAAATTGCTACATCTTTTGAACCCTTGTAATATCATATTCATGACCATTGCATGACTTGTTATAATTGGTTATTGAGGACATATGCATGCTACATGATTGTGAAAATGCCAATGAGAGTATTGAACTTCATTTTATCATTCGTTTCACTTTATTTAAGCTTCTATTGCTAAATTCTCCAATCAAGACCATAGAGTAAATGATTCTTGATTAAGTATATGTTTGAGAAGTCAGTTATCAAAGGTTTGGAATGAATGAACCCATAGGACCCATCTTCTTGACTTAATTAGTTTTCTTTTTCAAGTTGTCATCATTTAGCATAAACAAACACTCAACAATCAAAACCCCCATGATTTTACACTTTCTTTTGCATTCTTTGGTTTGCAACACATAAGGATCATTTGGACCTGTTCCACTCCCTGTTGATATGACCTAGGGACTCCCTAGTATTTATTGCTTGACGACTGGTGGACTCCTATGTTTGGGAATCTATTGCGCACCTCATTTTCAAGTTCAAGCATGGACTAATGCAAAGGGTAAGCTGAGTGTCCCTTACTCGCTCGGTCCAATCCATAGACCTAACCACATGTGACATCAGGAAAGCCGCGTGGGTCCAACAATACGTGATTGGTCCTGTTGGCCTAAAATATACTCTAGAGGGGGGGTGAATAGAGTATAGGCAAATAAAAATTACTTACAAAAATGGGATACAATAATTTTGCAAACTTGAAATTGGATAAGTAAAATGCAAGATTGAGTATTAACTTAATACAACAAGATATAAAATCATGAACTTAAAGTAAAGAGATTGAGTTAGAGAATCAAACACAAGGTTTTAACGTGGTTCGGTCTCCGCCTACATCCACGCCACAAGAACTCCGTCAAGAGGGTTAATCCATTATGCAACTCCTTCAAGGTGGAGAAACCTTTACAACTTGCCTTCTTTCAAGGTGGAAGACAACTCACCCACAAGAGTTCTCACAAAACCCTTACAAAACTCACGATACAAGAGATTGAATATTGAATGATACGATGAATGCTTCTCAAAGCTGATTTGTAATCAATACAAGAGTACAATAACTTCTCAAAAAATCAAATGGATGAAGCACAAGAGTATTTAATCAATGAGAAGAGTGAATAATGAATGCTCTAGAGTAATGAGTGTAAGACAAAAGATTTAATCACTTGGTAAGCAATAAATGAACACCAACCTTCAATATATAGCCATCTTAAACCCAAATGACCGTTTGAAACCCTAGAAGTCGGATTAGGAAGGTTTTAGGGTGGTTGGGGAACATTTAATGCTTGAATGACTAGTTTAGGAAATAGCCGTTTTGAAGTTGCAGAACCCTTAGTCGACTAATACAAGCTTGTTAGTCGACTAACAAGGCATTTTCAAAGGTATTTTTCATTCCCGGGCTCGATTAGTCGACTAGGACAAGCTTGTTAGTCGACTAGCAAAGCAAAAACCATAAAGAACAGAATCTTGGTTTGTTAGTCGACTAGAACAATGAGGGTTAGTCGACTAGCAACTTAAAACATTTGGCAAATTTTAACCCGGGATCGGTTAGTCGACTAGGACAGGGGGTATTAGTCGACTAGTAAAATTGCAACCAAAACATAGCTACTGACCTTACATTAGTCGACTAGCAAGAGCGGGCTAGTCGACTAAGAAACCATTAGTCGACTAGTCAAGGGTGATTAGTCGACTAACTTAGAATTTTCATAAACATTGCTTCTGTACTCCAATTAGTCGACTAGGACTAGATGGGTTAGTCGACTAGTGAAGTTGCAAAGGCAATAATTCGAAATTTCTAAGTCTAAATCAACACTAAACACTTTGACACATTAATTAAGTGTTTCAAAACATTTTTGGTCAATTTTGAAAGCAAATTGAGCATGAATGCTAATGCACGATGAGATGAAAAACATTTCTCTTGAGCTTTACACAATTGATCATGAGAGAAGTCTTACAAAGAGTTCCTAAAGTATATATAGATCCACTTGACTTCAATTTGGCCCTTTGACAGTTGTAGTTTATCACCATGAGCTTTGATTTGAATAAATAGCACTTGGAATACTTGATGAATGTTGATGTAGACTTCCAAAGACAATCTATGGATACAAAACACTCAACCATTTGTTAGAAGAGAAGTATGGTTTAGTTATCATCAAAATAAGGTTAAGGACGTTAGGGCTAAAAATCCCCCCCTTTTTGATGATGACAAACCATAACTTTGAATAATATATAGAGAGCAAAGCTCCCCCTCAATTTAGCACAACAAGCATGGTTGAATCAACATTCTCAACAAATAAGCAAACATTGATATTCAAAGTATTCCAATATTTCTCCCCCTTTGTCATCTCAAAAAGGCAAGAAAGAGAAATAGAAAAATACGACAAAATGCACAAATTATAATTCCATTGGTCTAACCATACCAAGTTCACGCCGAATTGTGCAAAAACGATCCTCTTGGAGAGGTTTCATGAAGATGTCCGCCAATTGGTTGTCCGTACTAACAAATTCTAGTTCAACATCTCCCCTTTGCACATGATCACGAATGAAATGGTGCCTAATTTCAATGTGTTTTGTGCGTGAGTGTAAGCATGGATTCTTAGAAATATTAATGGCACTAGTGTTGTCACAACGAATAGATATGTGAGTGAAATGAATCCTATAGTCTTCAAGTTGTTGTTTCATGTACAAGACTTGAGCACAACAACTTCCGGTGGCAATGCATTCTGCTTCGGTTGTGGAAAGAGCAACCGAGGTTTGTTTCTTGCTAAACCAAGAAACAAGCGAGTAGCCAATAAAATGACAAGTGCCAGTAGTGCTCTTTCGGTCAGTTTTACAACCGGCAAAGTCGGCATCCGAAAAATTAGCAAGTTGACATGAAGCATACTTAAGATATAACAAGCCTAAATCATATGTGCCAATAAGATATTTAAATATACGTTTAACGGCAAGCAAGTGAGATTCCATGGGATTAGCTTGAAATCTAGCACATAAGCAAACACTAAACATGATATCGGGTCTACTTGCGGTTAAATAGAGAAGACTACTAATCATACCTCGATATAGTTTTTGATATACTTTCTTACCATTTTCATCAAGGTCAAGCTTCGTTGTGGGACTCAATGGTGTAGGACTAGACTTTAAACCTTCCATGCCAAATTTCTTCAACATGTCCTTCACATATTTAGCTTGATTGATCAAAATGCCTTCTTTGGTTTGCTTGATTTGAAGTCCAAGGAAGAATGTCAATTCTCCCATCATACTCATTTCAAATTCATCTTGCATAAACTTAGCAAACTCCACACAAAGGAGATCATTAGTAGCACCAAAAATAATATCATCAACATAAATTTGAACAATCAACATATCATTGTCTTTAAGCTTTATGAAAAGAATAGTATCTATTTTGCCTCGAATAAAACCATTTGAGAGCAAAAAGCTACTTAACCTTTCATACCATGCTCTTGGTGCTTGTTTAAGACCATAAAGTGCTTTTGAAAGTTTGTAGACATGGTTTGGAAAGGTGTTGTCTTCAAAACCGGGAGGTTGTTTAACATAAACTTCCTCCGTAATATAACCATTTAAAAATGCACTTTTCACATCCATTTGATACATTTTAAAGTCCTTAAAACTAGCAAACACAAGAAGCATATGAATAGCGTCAAGTCTAGCAACCGGTGCATATGTTTCATCATAATCAATGCCTTCTTGTTGGTTATAGCTTGTGCAACAAGTCTTGCCTTATTCCTAATAACATTACCATCTTCATCCTTTTTATTTCTAAACATCCATTTAGTGCCAATGATGGTATGGTCATTAGGTTTAGGGACAAGTTCCCAAACTTTATTTCTTTCAAATTGATTAAGTTCTTCTTGCATGGCTATAATCCAACTATCATCATTTTCGACTTCATTAAAATTTTTAGGCTCAATTTGAGAAACAAATGCAATATGGTTACAAGCATCTCTAAGAGTAGAACGAGTACTTACCTTGCGTGAAGGATCACCAATTACTTGATCAATTGGATGATTCTTCACAAATTTCCAAGCTTTTGGCAACTCTTGTAACTCTTGAGATTCATTTGAGGGTTCATCTTCTACAATTGAAGTGTTCTCCTTTGGTTCCTCTTGAGGTGCATCATTTGAAGAAGAATCACTGATGTTAAGCTTGCAAAGCTCTTCATTAGCATTAGATAACAATTTGCAATTTTCATCTTCTTTAACAACATTCTTGGAAACAAATGAATTAGATTCATCAAATACAACATGAATAGATTCTTGCACGGTTAGAGTACGTCTATTATAAACACGATAAGCTTTACTATTAGTTGAATAACCAATAAAAATACCAATATCGGATTTAGACTCAAATTTAGCAAGGTAATCTTTATCATTCAAAATAAAATATTTGGATTCAAAAACTTTGAAGTAACCAATATTTGGTTTTCGACCTTTCCATAGCTCATATGGGGTTTTGGCTAGGATGGATCTAATAACCACTTTATTTCCCACATAGCAAGCGGTATTAACCGCTTCCGCCCAAAAAGTTATAGGAAGATTATATTCATTAAGCATGGTTCTACCCATTTCTTGTAATGAACGATTTTTCCTTTCAACTACTCCATTTTGTTGTGGAGTTCTTAGGGCCGAGAAATTATGAGAGTATCCTTGTACATCACAAAAATTTTCGATGTCTTGGTTCTTAAACTCTCTACCTCTATCACTTCTCACACTAATGATGGAGTGGCCTTGTTCTTTTTCAAGTCTTTTACAAAGTTTTATAAATTCACCTGTGGACACCCCATCTTTACCAATTATTTCTACCATATGTTCATGCAAATGATTAACTAGAATAACTGATCATTTGGTGAGGAATTGGCCTTGTAAAGACCAAATTGCCCAAATTGCCCTTTTCTGAGGAAAATGACAATTCATTATCTCATGTGTACATTTGGATTGGAATCAACCCATTTGTATTGCATTTAACTTTTGAGGTGTTTTAGAACATCCCTGTAAATTTTCATGGCATTCTGATGAGAGCTCGATAGGTAATTAGGGTTTTTGCGACTTGAAGGGCATTTTCGTCCTTTTTCACGTATAATTTCCGAATGACCTCCGAATTCGAAACGGATTGTCTCATGAGGTTTATATGGATGTGGGGAGTGTATTTGAAGTGTTAATTGAGCCTTTGAATGGTTGGGATAGATTCGCCCAAAATCGATTCCACGGGTAAGAATGAGCTGAATTAGGGTTTTGTTCAAATCGACCGTGAATTGGTCATTTACCAAAATGAAAGATTTTCAAAACATGTTTTCAAGTACCAATTTCATATTAAAACCATGTTTTTAGAAGTGGTTCAAGCCTAATAGATCAATTTTACAAAACAAAGAATGGTCATATGACCAATTTTGGCACAATCGGGTCAATTGGCTAGATTTTTGCTAAAAATCTTGACCATGGTCAAGTATTTTTAACCCAAAAACATTCTAAAAATGTGGAGGATCAAAACACGGTCGTTTTGAGCCCTGAACCATCGAATTTGGATCAGATTTGACCAAAATATGGCCAAAATATGAAATCCCATTGAAAATGGGACAAAATTTGGGAAGTCACTACGGTGACCGTCCTAGCAAGGACGGCCAACCATCCAGCCCAGGACGGCCAGCCGTCCAGGCTAGGATGGTCACCAGGATGGTCGACCCCATTTTTATTTTTTTGAAATTTTCACCTATTTTGGCCGATTTGATTTGATTTCTTGGGATGAATTCGAAGGGTTTCAGCTTTCAAACCCTAGGGAGACTCATTCTAAGCCCTAGGATTGTTTTTTAGATAGATTAATCCTAACCATTCAAAGTTTTAAACCCTAGCTCTATATATGCTTCATTATAGAGTTAGAGAGAGGAGGACCAAGAGGCTAGGGTTTAGAATTTCGTTTTTTGATTCATCATTTGGGAGAAAACTAGAGACTAAGGAGGGAGAGGAAGGAGGAATTCAAAGCTTAGAGATTGAAGGAAGATAGCCAAGAAGGAAGAAGAAAAGGTAAAGGTTCTATCATAGTTCAATTTTTGTTGTTTTTATGTAAATCTTTTCTTCCATCTCCATGTTTATTAGTATGTATGATATGTATGGATTTTTAGTTGTTTGTATATGATAGAATAACATTAATTTATGCATGTCATGTGTTTAATATAGTTTGCATGTTAGGGTAGAATATGATTCTCTTAAGATAGTAGAGTATTTGTATGTTTAGGAGTATATAGGCTTGATTTTATGTTAGTTTCATTATGATTGTATGTTAGCAAGCATGATTAGGGTTAGCCTTTTTTATGATTTTATGTGAGTATGCATGATTAGGGTTAGCATTGTTGTGATTTATGTGAGTATGCATGATTAGGGTTAGCATTGTTGTGATTTATGATAGTATGCATGATTAGGATTAGCTTTGTTATGATTTTATATGAGTATGCATTTTTAGGGTTAGCATTGCTATGATTTTATGTTAGTATGCATGTTTAGGGTTAGTCTTCTTTTTTTTGTATAATTAAGCATGTTTAAGGTGAGTCATATATGTATGTTAGCATACCTAGAATAAGTATCGATATGTCATATAATTGTTGAAATCTTGTCCTTATGATATTAATGGTTATATGAGTGTGTTGATATATTATCCTTTGATATGTATTGAGTCTTGAGTCCTTTTCTTTTACATGTTCTTAT
>JAESVK010000975.1:528770-544980 GCA_017140935.1 Hamamelis virginiana
TTGATTTGGATTTATTGGTGTGAATATACAAAATGTGTACGAGGGAGCGTGCAAAGGTGAGATCCTTCCCTTGTGATTTTTTATGATTGTTTGAGCACTCGACTTGGATTTGTTGGTTTGAATATATAAAATGTGTACGAGGGAGCGTGCAAAGGTGAGATCCTTCCCTTGTGTTTAAATTAATCGTTTAAGCATATTTTTGTGTAATTTTTGACATGTTTTTGCATAGTAATTTAATATATTCATGTAGAAAGCATGCTAGGACATTTTCACATTTTTTTATTCTTTGTTTTCATGGTTTTTAGAGTAGTTTAAAGTACATATTCAAATTTGTCCAGATTTGTTTATGTCCTTAAATCACTTCTAAAAATTATTTTAAGGCCAAATCCAACTTAGAAATATACTTAGGTTCACATAGCTTAATTAGTGTGCATTTAGGAGCATTTTCATGCATTGTTAGAATTGATTACATGCTTATTTATTTAAATTACAGCATGCATTTGCATTAGTATGTTAGGTTTTTATATTAATTTTAGGGCTAGTTAGAGACCCTAGGTTTAGGAAGGTCACTTGACCTTCCCTAGGACTGTCCTTTGTTGTAAAGACCGCTATCTGATTTGTGTATTTTATTTGATTTAAGAGTCTATCTTCGAAGGATTTTCTAAAAAGATTTTAATGTGATTTTTATGAAATGAATATGATTTTTTATGAAAGATTTGATTATTAATTGATTTTCAAAAGAATTTGAAATGTTTTAAGATTTTTGCCTTGGAATGAAATTCCTCTCAATATGATTTGTTTTCTTGAAATATCTTTGAAAAAGATTTTCAATTGGAATTTAATTCTAAAGATAAGAATTGTTTAAAATATTTGGATTTTAAGAAAGTCTTTTAATTTGAAATGATTTCAAATAAATGATTTTAAACAAATAAAAACTCTCGAAGTTAGAGTCTTGAATTAGGTTGAATACCTTTGATGATGTGGTCGATTACAATAGGAGAGTCCTAGGGTAGTCGAACTACGTGGACTTTGATACTTGCTAGGTGATACTAGTAAGTTACGTAGGCGCTAATAGGGCTCAAGTTCGCCCTAGGATGCCCGTAGGGTATTCTAGGCTCTTAGGATTTGTTTGTATTTTTTTATTATTAATATAACTAATATAGATAATGCATTTATATCACTACTTTATTGGTTGATTTAGATTATTTAGGATTGTTTGTAATAAGAAATTTAAATAGCCCAAATAAATTAGAAGTCCTTTAATTAGGGCTAGGTGGGTGCCTACAAGTTAAAGCTTGGAACCTTCACACGTCGTAAACTAGCCCCCGGATCCAACTCTGGTTTGTAGACTGCTTTTCCATTAATGGAGTTTGTTTTATTGAAAATAAAATATTTTTATGGTTTCCTTATTCCTTAAAAATAAGGTGGCGACTCCTTTATTTGTTTTCTAAACCCCCCTAATCACATCGTCCGGTGATGATGTGAACACCTAAGCCCGTCACGTGGCTGGTCCACATCACCACATGTATCACTCTTGTGAGAAAGAAAAAGAACCCAAGTATACCTTGAGTAATCATCAACTAAGACAAAGGCATAAAGTTTACCACCAAGACTAGCTACATCATTTGGTCCAAACAAATCTAGATGTAACAATTCCAAAGGCTTAGATGTGGAAATATGCGCTTTGGTTCTAAAACTAGTTTTGATTTGTTTTGCAAATTGGCATGCATCACAAATTTTATCTTTTGAAAAATTAGCTTTGGGCAAGCCTATAACAAGTTCATTTTTAGAAAGCTTTTGAAGTAATTCCATGTTTGCATGCCCAAGTCTTCTATGCCATAACCAATTTGAATCTTGTAAAGTGGAAAGACATGTTACATCTTGAGATGTTAAGTCATCCAAACAAGTGATATACACATTTCCAATGCGTTTTGCAACAAGGATATTGATTTTGTTTTTGTCTAAAACATTGTAAGAATTAGAAGTAAAGTTCACAAAATAGCCACTATCACACAATTGACTAATGCTAAGCAAGTTATGCTTTAAATCTCTAACAAGCAAAACATTATCAATAGTAATAGAGCCATTACCAATTTTACCTTTACCAATGATCTTGCATTTGCTATCATCCCCAAAGGTTACAAGTCCACCATCTTTGAGAGTTAAGGAAATAAATTTATCTTTGTCACCGGTCATATGCCTTGAGCATCCACTATCCAAATACCATTGATCCTTGTTGTTAATGGATTTCAAGCATACCTACAAACACATTACAATTGAACTATTGGTACCTAACTCTCTTGGGTCCTATAAGGTTAGGATTCTCAAACGTTCAAGTTCATTCATAGTAATTGTCTTTGGTTCAAATGATTTCTTGGATGAAGGTTCCCTTTTAATCCAAGCTACCATTTTCCCAAGTCCTCTTTTTCCTCTAAATGGACATTTGAATGTGACATGCCCTTCTCTCCCACAATAATGACAAATAGTATTAGGATTTTGTTTAGTAATATGTGAATGAGAGTGAGGCTTTGATTTAGGTTCTTTGGAGTCTACTTTCATTGAAGCTTTAACAAAGAAGTCTAAATAAAGTGAAGACTTTTTGGAGTTAGTATTAGACATGTAGCCTAATCCTTTTTTGTTTAGCCCAACTCTTTGAACTCCAAGTAACCTATCAAAATTTTTTTTTCCAATTGTAAATTTGTAAACAATTTTGTTTAAGTCTTCAACTTTGGATTTCAAAAGTTTATTTTCATTTTCAAAAGTTGAAGAGTCAATTGAAGATTTGGAAGTGGAAGGTATGTTTCTCAAATTCTCAATCTCATTCCTTTCCTTTTCATTTAGCAAAGTTAATTTGGAATTTTCATTTACTAATGCTAGTTTCTCACTTTTGAGAGTTGAGAGGCTTTTCTTCAAAGATTCAAGTTCCCTTTTTAAAACACAATTTTTATTATAAAATAGTTTACTCAAATTTTGAAAGTCCTCTAAGGATAAATCACATTCATCATCATCACAATTAGAAATAGAATTTACCTCACTTCCTTCATCATCATTTGCCATGAAGCAAGATTCCTCAATGTTGGCAAACAAGCAAAAGTTAGCCGTCTCTTCTTGAGTAGTCTCTTCATCACTCTTAGCATCCTCAAGAATGTCATCCCTAGTGGAGGTGGTGGCGGCCATAGCTTTCCCTTTGCCTCTTTGATCATTTCTTGAAGATTGGAAGTCATTGTTGTTGGAAGAGTTCTTGTTAGGACAATGTGCAATGGTGTGCCCAAACTTCTTGCAATTAAAGCATCTACCATCATTTGCTTTGACAAATCTTCCATTGCCTTGTCTAGATTGGTTCTTCTTCATTCTTAGGAAGGATTGGAATTGCCTAGTGATTAGAGTCATAACATCATCATCATCATTGTTGGTGAAGTCATCACCATCACTAGCTTCAAGGATAGAGGATTGAAGAGCTAGAGTTCTCTTCACTTGAGCATTGTCATTCTCACTTTGAATTGCCTCCTTCTCCTTCTTCATTGCCGTTTCATAGGTAATAAGTGATCCTAGGAGCTCATCAATGTCAATCTCCTCAATATCTTTAGCTTCTTGAATGGCGGTGATTTTAGGACTCCATAAAGGTGGAAGAGCTAAAAGGATCTTTGACACAATATCATCATTCGGAATAACTTTCCCTAATGCTTGCAATTCATTCAAAAGATTAGTAAAACGAGTAAACATATCTCTAACATTTTCACAATCAATTATCTTAAACATTTCATAGCCTTGTCTAAGCATGAGAGCTTTGGAACGTTTAACTTGTTTAGTACCTTCATAAGTGACCTCAAGTTTTCTCCAAATTTCTTGTGCCGTAGCACATGATGAAACACGATTGTATTCACTAACATTAATAGCACAATACAATACGGTTTTTGCTTTAGAATTAATTTGGATAACTTTCATGTCATCTTCGGTCCAATCATCCAAAGTTTTAGGAACAAGTTGTCCTTCATCATCCTTTTTGAAAACATTTTGATTCCCTTTCATTATAACTTTCCAAATTCTCATGTCATAAGATTCAATCCAATTTTGCATTCTATTTTTCCAAAATCCATAGTTTTCAATATCAAAAAATGGAGGACTATCCAGGTTGGTTCCCATTTGATTTGCTATGATCTTTAGATCAACAAATTTTGAAAAACAATGAGCACTTGCTTTGATACCAATTGTAGGCCCAAAATATACTCTAGAGGGGGGGTGAATAGAGTATAGGCAAATAAAAATTACTTACAAAAATGGGATACAATAATTTTGCAAACTTGAAATTGGATAAGTAAAGTGCAAGATTGAATATTAACTTAATACAACAAGATATAAAATCATGAACTTAAAGTAAAGAGATTGAGTTAGAGAATCAAACACAAGGTTTTAACGTGGTTCGGTCTCCGCCTACATCCACGCCTCAAGAACTCCGTCAAGAGGGTTAATCCACTATGCAACTCCTTCAAGGTGGAGAAACTTTTACAACTTGCCTTCTTTCAAGGTGGAAGACAACTCACCCACAAGAGTTCTCACAAAACCCTTACAAAACTCACAATACAAGAGATTGAATATTGAATGATACGATGAATGCTTCTCAAAGCTGATTTGTAATCAATACAAGAGTACAATAACTTCTCAAAAAATCAAATGGATGAAGCACAAGAGTATTTAATCAATGAGAAGAGTGAATAATGAATGCTCTAGAGTAATGAGTGTAAGACAAAAGATTTAATCACTCGGTAAGCAATAAATGAACACCAACCTTCAATAAATAGCCATCCTAAACCCAAATGACCGTTTGAAACCCTAGAAGTCGGATTATGAAGGTTTTAGGGTGGTTGGGGAACATTTAATGCTTGAATGACTAGTTTAGGAAATAGCCGTTTTGAAGTTGCAAAACCCTTAGTCGACTAATACAAGCTTGTTAGTCGACTAACAAGGCATTTTCAAAGGTATTTTTCATTCCCGGGCTCGGTTAGTCGACTAGGACAAGCTTGTTAGTCGACTAGCTAAGCAAAAACCATAAAGAACAAAATCTGGGTTTGTTAGTCGACTAGAACAAGGAGGGTTAGTCGACTAGCAACTTAAAACATTTGGGAAATTTTAATCCGAGATCGGTTAATCGACTAGGATAGGGGGTATTAGTCGACTAGTAAAATTGCAACCAAAACATAGCTACTGACCTTACATTAGTCGACTAGCAAGAGCGGGTTAGTCGCCTAAGAAACCATTAGTCGACTAGTCAAGTGTGATTAGTCGACTAACTTAGAATTTTCATAAACATTGCTTCTGTACTCCAATTAGTCGACTTGGACTAAATGGGTTAGTCGACTAGTGAAGTTGCAAAGGCAATAATTCGAAATTTCTAAGTCTAAATCAACACTAAACACTTTGACACATTAACTAAGTGTTTCAAAACATTTTTGGTCAATTTTGAAAGCAAATTGAGCATGAATGCTAATGCACAATGAGATGAAAAACATTTCTCTTGAGCTTTACACAATTGATCATGAGAGAAGTCCTACAAAGAGTTCCTAAAGTATATGTAGATCAACTTGACTTCAATTTGGCCCTTTGACACTTGTAGTTTATTACCATGAGCTTTGATTTGAATAAATAGCACTTGGAATACTTGATGAATGTTGATGTAGACTTCCAAAGACAATCTATGGATACAAAACACTCAACCATTTGTTAGAAGAGAAGTATGGTTTAGTTATCAGCAAAATAAGGTTAAGGACCTTAGGGCTAACAGGTCCGTTTGATATACCCGAGGGTATTTGGTAAGAAGGGTGATGGCTTTCGCATACATGGAACCCAAGAATCAAAGAGACTGGGCCCAGGGCTAAGCTCATCGTTGGCTTTAGTATACAACGTCCTAAACATGCAGAGTCAATGCGCACACAATGCAGAAATTAAAGTCACACAGTCATACAAATGCAAGTGATTGATTTTATTAATTAAGAATTTGAAAAGCCTAAAAATAATTAATTGGAGTTTAGCCCTCGACATCCCCAGCGGAGTCGCCAATCTGTGAACCAGCCAACCTAGATATCCCGGGGGATCGGGAGGCCTCTCGTTCAATTTGAGGGTTTTCTTGAGTGGATTGTGGATGATGTTTATCCGTCTCGATTTATCCTTCTCTATTATCCACTCAAGATTGGGTTTTCGAAAAAGGATGAGAGTTTGTAAAAAACTGGGAGTCGCCACCTTATTTTTAGGGAACAAGGAAACCACAAAAAGAGTTTTATTTTCAATAAAACATTGCCCCATATTTTGGAAAAGCATGGTCTTTGAATCAAAGTTGGATTTGGGGGCTAGGTTACGAAGTGGGAAGATTCCAAGGAACTGCTTGTAGGCACCCACCTCGCCCTAATTAAAGGTCTCCTAATTAAGTTTGGGCTTTATCAAAATCTTTTCAAAACAATGCTATTTATCTAATCAACCACAAAATATGAATAATAATATATAATAATAATAATATATAGTACAAAAGTATACACAATCCTAAGGATCTTAGAAGACTGTCAACCTAAGATTGGACTTGCGCCCTATTGACTGCCTACGTACCTTACCAATTTCTTGATAAAGATCAAAGTCAACATAGTTAGATTACCCTATGACTCTCCTATTGTAATGAACTATATCCTTGAAGGCATTCTACCTTATCTAAGATTCTATCTTCGAGAATTGGTGTTTGTTTAAAATACTTTCAAAGTGGGAGTTTCATCCCAAAACAACTTCTTTAATCTTCAATTTCATTTAAGAAATTATCTCGAAATAGACTCCTAAACAAGCTAAAATTCCTCTTTAGATGTAGTTTTTACAGCAAAGGGGAGTCCTAAGTGAAGCCAAGTGGCTTTCCTAACCTAAGAGTCCCTAACTACACCCTAAGTTCATCTAAGCAATCCTAAATATCAACATAATGCATGCTGGAATTTCTGGAACATAAATAAAAAATGCAACCAAGAGTGTAATCAATACATGAAAATGTCCTAAATGCAATCTAAGTTGGCTATGGGAACCTAGGCATGTTTCTATGTTAATTTTGATCCTAAAATTGGGTTTTAATCCACTTTAAAGCTACTTTTAAACCTTGGACAGATTTAAATGTAATAAAAAAGTGTACTTAAAACCCTTAAAATAAATAAATAAAAGAAGTGTAAATGGCCTAATATGCAATCTAGTATGATATATCAAAATAATCATGCATCATGCTTGAAAACAATCAATTCTATCACAAGGGAATGGACTTACCTCTGCTTGCTCCCTCGATCACAATTCATATAGCATTCCAATCAAGACACAATTAAAATCATGATATAAACAAACCTAATCACCAACTATTAATATGCAACCTTCAATTTTATCCTAACATGGTAACAATATGCAAAATGACTCAAAGAGATGGACTAATATGCTTTCCTAACTAAAAAAAAAAACATGTATAATCCTAACTTCCTAGCATATATTCTAGACATGAAATAAATCCCAAATATCTAATCCTAACATGGCATGATCAAAGAAGAGTGGAAGAAAAGAGGGAGAAATATGCATACATATTATAAAACTAGTTCCTATCGTGCATTAAAAAAGAAAACTAGTTTAATAAACTAATCCCTATTATTCATACTAAGGGAACAATAAACTAACCTATCAAGCATACTAACAATGAACTAAATCCTATGCATACTAAAGAAATAAAAACCTATCATAGAAGAAGAAGAAGAAGAAGAAGAAGAAGAAGAAAATAAACTATAAACTCTACTAACCTCTTTACTTCCTTCCCTCTTGCTCCACGCCTTCTCCTCAAGCTCCAAGGACTCCAAGGACCTCAAGGACTTTAAAACTTAAGCTAGAGTGCTATGGGAGAAGCTTGTGCAATTGCTCAAGCCTCTACTCTCCAAGCTAGCTCTCTAAAGCTTATTCTGTGTGTTAAAACTGATTTCAAAGCCCTCTATTTATAGGGAGGCCTGAGTTTGATCAATGGCTGAGTTTAAATCTCTTAGGAATGATCCAAGGGCTCTAAACCAGTCTTCCAAGGTGTTTAAACTCATCCCAAAGTCTCCATGGCCGAACTGGACACATGGCAAGGCTTGGAAAAGTCCTGGCAGGAAAAACACACTAAAAATTAGCAAAATTGGATAAAGTGATCGTTGACCATCCACTCTAGGACGGTTGGCCGTCCCTAGGTGGACGTTCATCGATCCTTCATCCCTAAATTTGCCCTATGTGGGCCTATCTCAGCCCGTTTTGACCCGGTTTCGGCTTTTTTCGGCTTTTTGGACCCGTTTTAAGTCCAAATTTGACGATTCAAGTGCCGAAATGATCGTGATTCAATTCTCCATGTTTTAAGAAGTGTTTAAAGTGAAAATTCATTGACCAAGATGAAAGTTTTAAGGAAAATTCGACCGATTAGCTGTATAGGGCTTGCCGGGCCCAAATTAGGGTTTTGAAATTTGCTAACCGATTGCTTTCGAAATCATTTCTTCTTCTCGAAACAAGTTTTAAAATGTTTTAGTAAAGTGTTTTGAAGCCTTTGAAGGCTTTGGTTTGATAAAAATATCGAATCCTGGTCGCTTCCTGTCGAAACCCTAATCGGGGCTTAAAAGGGCCTTTTGAGCCTTAAGAGCCAATCATGAGCCAGAAGGCTCTACAGACCTTGCCACTGATCAACTTAGCTACCAAACACACTTTAAATATCTATGCCAAAGCCTCGAGAC
Organism: Hamamelis virginiana; assembly: GCA_017140935.1. Lineage (NCBI taxonomy): Eukaryota > Viridiplantae > Streptophyta > Magnoliopsida > Saxifragales > Hamamelidaceae > Hamamelis > Hamamelis virginiana. Next base: position 537,518 of record JAESVK010000975.1, read on the forward strand.
TATTCGAGACAAGATCAACAGTCATTCAAGGCTTTTTTGATTCAAAGGACAGTACTGCCCTTCAAGTCACAAAAAACCTTAATTTCTATCAAGCCTGGCTCAGAATGCCATGGACTTTTGTAGGGATGTTACTAGACTCTCTAAAACTAAATGCAAAAAGAATCGACTCAATCTGACCTAAAAACCTACATGCAATAATGACCTCTATCTAACTACCCACAAAGGGTAAAACTGTGAACTTAGGGTTTTAACACCTTATTTCACCTCTAATCACAAGCAACCATTAATGACCATACTCATGGTCAAAAATGGGTGTCTATAGTGGGTACCCTTTAAACTAATAAGATAAAGGTTAATTTTAATGGCTCTTGGCTTTGTGCTAGCTCAGGGGGTGGTATTGGTGTAGTGTGTCGGGATAGCCTAGGAGTTTTGTATAACAGGGATAGAAAAACTATTATCAAATGTACTAACTACCATTTATGCAAAAACTCAAGCCTTGAGAGAATGATTAAACTGTGCTTTGGAGATGGGTTTCCCACATGTGGTGGTGGAATTTGATGCAAAGGAGGTGGTGGAGTGTGCGAATGGTCAGTTGAAATGGAAATAGGATGTGGAAATTTTGCATGATGATTGTCTTCAGTTGTTGAATCAGTTTCACACGGTAGAGGTAATGCAAAGATTACATGGGAGAAATGCAACGGAATGGTAAACAAAAATTTTTCCTACATTGTAATCATCCCAAAGATGTTCTCAAACATTGATAAGAATCAAAACTTTAAATAAACAATAAATAAAGCTTACTGGATGTTCCTTAATGAAGCAATCCTCCAATCCTTCAAGCTCCAAAGTGTATGGTAGCCTCCAATGAAGTCCACACGAACAAAAGACCTCAAGACTTCCTTGAAACTTCACAACCCTTGGAAGAGGCAAGCATAGAGAGTGAGAGAGAGTGCAAAACGGCTAGGGAGAGGATGCCCATTCTAGGTCACGGCCTTGGGGTGTTCTCTCCTAGGTTTAGCCTCCTTTTTTTAATGATGACAAGTTACTTAGTGCTAGCATGACCCATCATCACATATATATAGAAAATATTATTTATATTTATAATTTGACCCCTCACTTATTAACAATTAATAACAAGGGCCAAAAACAATTATAAATAAGAATATTCCCCTCTTTTTAAATCATGAGATTCACTTATGTCCTTCTGTGTGTGACCCATTGGGTTCATCCCAACCTAGTAGTGGCTTGGGGACATCTCATGTCTCCCAAAATATAAACTTTCTATTTATAGTTCGATTGGAACAATTTCAATTTTGCCATCAATGATAACACTTACCATTAGACCTTCACTAGTCATGAGTGACCTCTAGCAACATATCATGACGTACCCTAGGTGTGGGTGAATATATAAATATAAATGAACCCTTCTTGTTACAGATAATCATTCACCATACAATGTCATGATTTAAGTTAATTGGATATGGAAACATGTCAAACCCTAACTTAATCAAGTATTACAAATTCACTAAAGTATAATCTCAATAAGGTAAACCCTTGAAAACACTTTTCTTGGTTTCATTCTGCTTTGGCCAAAGACTTCATTGATATTGTATATTTGTGAATTAACATTGACATTCTCCTTTTTATATCAAGGGTGGTGATTCCCTATTGCACACTCACTTATCTTCATACATAAATTTGTATGAAGTTACTAGAGCCAATGAGATTACATCCTGATGTTTAAGAATGTATGAGATACTATCAAACTCTAATAACCTATGTATAAGATAACTAGTGGTGTCTCAGGTCTAAGGATTACAATTGTGACTATACACATGAGTAGCTTTTGTCATGCAAATAAAACTTCATGAGCTATACTCATATTGGTCACGTTCGGTGTACTTGTTCTTCAACAAGCACCCACAAGTTTACTATAGTGTCACTACACAAATGGTATAAGACTCACCATCCTCCCATTGGAGCTAGTATAACATGTGTTAATCTTAACGGTTTATAATCGCCCAAATATATAAACCTATGATTAGGAACAAGTCTAGGATAGATGTACTTGAAAGTTATAAGTCTCTTTATCTCAACACTTGAGATATAACTCATCATATTATCCAAGGACTTTATCATGAACAGTAATTAAACACAAGTTTACACGATAAAATAAGTCATTTCATAAATGAATATAATGAAATATAATGTTTCCCTAAATACAACCTAACAATTAGTTTTAGGGCAAACATCTAACATCTAGGGCTAGCCATGGGGGTAGGCCCAAAAGGCCACCACTTAGGGCATCAAAAATTTGTCATTATTTAAGTGCATTATCTTGGGCTAAATTCTGAGTATATATGTATTGTATAGGACAACCCATTAGGCATAAGCCCAAACCCAAAAGCTCTTAACTTAGCCTTGTAAAAAAAAAAAAGGTATGAATTTCTTGATTTGAGATAAACAAATTTTTTGGACAATGTTCTACTATTTAGCCTTTATTTGTTGTTGTTGCATTTTTCCTTAGAATATGATTTTTGTTGATTTCTTGGTAGCATTATTCTATTTTTGTTTGACACATTTATGGAAAATATAGTTGAATTATATTCATTTTAATGGAATTATATTCAAGAGTTTTAATCAAATCTTGTTTATTAGTTTGATTATATTTATAATGATGATAGGAGGTTCAGGGTGAGCCTATTGAAAATCCTCATTGTGAATTGATTGTTCATTTATTGCATGTCTTGTTTATTTGTTTGATATATTTGTAATGGTAATAGGAGGTTCGAGGTGAGCCTACTGAAAACCCTCATTATGAATTGATTGTTGTAGGTTTTTTTTATTTGTAATGATGATAAGAGGTTCGGCGTAAGCCTATTGAAAACCCTCATTGTGAATTGATTGTTGTAGGTCTTCTTTCTTAGTTTAATTATATTTGTAATTGTTGTAGGTGTTCTTTCTTAGTTTAATTATATTTGTAATGATGATAAAAGGTTCAGGATGAGCTTATTGAAAATCCTCTTTCTGAATTGATTGTTATAAGTTTTAGCTTTTTTTTTTACAAACAATGTGTGTGTGTGTGTGTGTGTGTGTGTGTGTGTGTCAATATATATAAAGTCCCAATATAGTAAGTGTGAAGCAGCTGACCCGGATCGGGAGGCCATTTCACTTTTTTGAAATCATTGTGGATTGTGGATGATTCTTTATCCGTCTCGATTTATCCTTTTCTATTATCCACGTTTATCCTTCTCTATTATCCACTCAAGATTGGGTTTTCAAAAAGGATAAGAGTTTGTAAAAAAACTGGGAGTCGCCACCTTATTTTTAGGGAATAAGGAAACCACAAAAAAGAGTTTTATTTTCAATAAAACATTGACCCCATATTTTGGAAAAGCATGGTCTTTGAATCAGAGTTGGATTCGGGGGCTAGGTTATGAAGTGGGAAGGTTCCAAGGAACTCCTTGTAGGCACCCACCTCACCCTAATTAAAGGTCTCCTAATTAAGTTTGGGCTTTATCAAAATCTCATAAAAACAATCCTATCATAACTAATCAACCATGAAAATAGTATAGATAATACTAGATAATAGATATTAATAATAAAAAAAAAAGAATCAAAATCCTAAAGACCTTAGGAGACATAGAGTCCTCCTAAGATTGGACTTACGTCCTATTGACTGCTTACGTACCTTACCAATTTCTTAATAAGAATCAAAGCCCACGTAGTTCGATTACCTAGGACTCTCCTATTGTAATGAACCACATAATCGAAAGAATTTTATCTTATCTAGGACTCTATCTTCGAGAGTTTGATCAAAACACTTTTGTATAAAAGATGGAATTTCATTCCAAGTCAAAAACTTTCAAAATCACTTTCTTTAGAATTTTACTCAAAGTAGACTCCTCAATTAGATAGTTTTCAATAGCTATTATAGTTCTTACAAGAAAAGACAGTCCTAAGTGGGGTCAAGTGACCCCCCCCCCTTCCTATGGTCTCTAACTAGTCCTAGGTTAGTCTAAATACCTAAAATACTAAAATCATGCATGCTAAAAAAAATGCAAATGAAGAATGTAAACTCTGCATGAAAAATGTCCTAAATGCAAACTAAGTTAGCTATGTGAACCTAGGCATGTTTCTAAGTTATTTTGGATCCTAAAAATGATTTTTTCATCTACTTTAAGGTTACTTTAAACCTTGGACAAATTTAAATACAACCAAAGAAATGGATTTAAAACCCAAAAAGAATAAATAAATAAAAAAGTGTAAATGTCCTAATATGCAATCTAATATGTTATACCAAAATAATCATGCATCATGCTTGAAAACACCAATTTTTAAACATAAGGGAAGAGACTTACCTTAGCTTGTTCCCTCGAACACAATTCATATGATATTTCAAACATTAAACATACAAATGAATGGTATAAAAAAACAAAAACCTAGACATATTCATATTAACCTATACTAATTTAGCATACTCAAAACAAAGACTTGATTTTATAAAACTCAAAATGCAGAAAATTTATATGCTAACCTATATGCAACTAACCTTTACTTCTAACCTTTGAATACCCAACTTAGGTATCCATCCCTAGCATGGTATGGACATAGAAGAAGAAGAAGAATAAAAGAAGAAATAGAAGAAGAAGAAGAAATATGCAAACTTATTAAAAACAAACCCAATATTTAATTAAACTAACCTTTTTACTTCCTTCTCCCTTGCTCCTAGCTTCTTCTATAACTTTCAAAGACTTCAAAGATGCAACTAAAGTTGCTTAAGGGGTTGGTGTAATGCCTTGAGGCTTTACTCTACCAATTTGGCTCTTTAAATGCCTTATGAGATGTGTTAAAACTGATTTCAGGGCTCTCTATTTATAGGGAAGCTTGAAATTGATCAATGGCTGAGTTTAAATCTCTTAGGAATAATCCAAGGGTTCTAATCCAGCCTTCCAAGGTCTTCAAACTCATCCCAAAGTCCCCAAGGCCGAGCTAGACACATGGCAAGCACTTGGAAGAGTCTCAGGCAGGTAAAATACTGAAATTAGCAGCTAAAGGCAAAAAGCTCGGATGACCATCCACTAGAGGACGGTTGGCCGTCCCTCAAGGACGGTTAGCCATCCCTAGGTGGACGGTCATCGAGCTTTGAGCCCAATTTTCCCCTATGAGGGCCTATCTCAGCCCGTTTCGACCCAGTTTCGGTTTTTTTTGGCTTTTCGGGCCCGTTTTAAGTCCAAATTCGACGATTCAAGCGCCAAAATGATCATGATTCGATTCTCTATGTTTTGAGAAGTGTTTGAAGTGAAAATTCATTGACCAAAGTCAAATTTTTGGGAAAAAATCAACCGATTAGCTGTTTAGGGCCTACCGGGCCCAAATTAGGGTTTTGAAATCTGCTAATAAATTGCTTTCAAAATTATTTATTCTTCTCGAAACAAGTTTTAAAACATTTTAAGAAAGTATTTTGAAGCCTTTGAAGCCTAATTCTGAGCTTGAAAGGGTCTTTTGAGCCTTAAGAGCCAAACATGAGCCAGAAGGCTCAACAGACCTTGCCACTGATCAACTTAGCTACCAAACACACCTTAAATATCTATGCCAAAGCCTCGAGGCCCTTCGGGACAAGATCGATAGTCATTCAAAGCTTTTGTGATTCTAAGGACAGTACTGCCATTCAAGTCGCAAAAGGCCTTATTTTCTATCAAGCCTTGCTCAGAATGCCATTAAATTTAACAGGGATGTTCCTGGACTCTCTAAAAACTAAATACAAGAAGAATCGACTCAATCTGACCTAAAAACCTACATGCGATAATGACCTCTAACTAACTACTCACAAGGGTAAAACTGCACAAGCAACCATTAATGACCCTTCCCATGGTCAAAAATGGATGTCTACAGTAAGCATATTCTAACTTTAGTCAGCATAAACCTCATAGGGAATTGTGGGATATATATATATATATATATATAATCCCAATATAGTAAGCATATTTTGACTTTAGTCAGCATGAACCTCATAAGGAATTGTGGGATACATATTTTGAAAAACCGACCGTTGGATTAGATACCCTTGTTATGGATGTCACGTCTGCCAAAAATCACAGTGATCTGATGTAGGCATCTCAAAATACAGACTGTGAAAAATTTTGACCGCTGAAAAATATCATAGTTTTTCTCGGTGATAGTTCACTCAAGAAATCTTCAAGATAGCAACTTCACACATGTGGTTTTAGTGTGGGCGTGCCAGTAAGGTTGACATTGTACCTTATCAAGGTTTGTAATTGGTTCGAAGATAAACGAACCAAATAATTCAATCAGGCAATTATGATAGTTCGGCTTTGCCTCAATGAAGAGGACTTTAATTAATCAATACAAAGCAAAATAACTAATATAACTTGAAATATAACAAGTAAAGGCATGAAAGTAAAATGATTCGAAAATACCACATAATTATATTATTACCTCCATCACTGGTACAGCAAGATATAACTCCGTTAAAGTCCTTCGAATTAAGGATTCTATACTAGAGAATCATAAAAAATAAAAATAAAAAACAAGGATAGAAAGAAGGGGAGAGAGATCTTAGAAGAAAATGATAGAAAAGAAGAGGGAGAGAGAGTTATAGACGAATTAGGGGAGAGAATCCTACAGAGTATGGGATGAGAAAAAAAGTCATAAGTTAAGAGATACATTGAGTGAGAAAGAGATAAGTATAAAGACTTGAGTTATGTGGTTGAGGAACCCTTTGCATGAAGAATTTCTTCTTTATTTATAGACTTGAGAAGCAACTGCCTTCAACCCGTGTCATATGAGATGTTAACAAGAGTCAAGTGCTCTTGCATCATGTTTGGAGTCCATGTGTACTGCTGTGAAGCAGTTTTGCTGCATAATGATTGGTCTGAAGCTTCTGATTGTCCGCCTTCAACCCAATCTAGAACTTCCACTTGGCTATAAAAAAAAACTGTTTTCTAATTTGAATAACTATTGCAGACTGATTTTTAAATAACTGAGAAAGAAAATTTATACATTTTATTATAAAAAACTACCAAAACATGTTTAAATATTCAAAAAATAACCGCCATAACAGTTATTTGGAGAAAAAGTGAGGAAATTTTGGTTTTTTCCAAATTTTTTTCTTCAAAACTGATTTGGACAAGTGTCCTTTGTTGATTGGTAATTTTTTAGTCACTTAAACTCATCATTTAATTGCATACATGCTTCTTTTCAGTTGGCTTGCTATATTTTGATGGTGAACAGTGACATATCTGAGAAACTGACTATTGGATCACTGTAAATTTTGGCATGCCTGACATACATATGCATAGTATTTAATCCAACAATCAATTTTTCAAAATATGGATCTCACAATCACCTATGTGCTTCATGCTAACTTTCGCGGAAGTCAGCATGTGCTGGTAGGATTATATATATATATATATATATATATATATATATATATATATATA